>OZ005657.1:174309570-174373570 GCA_963930645.1 Salticus scenicus
AGATTTTTGAATTCTGATTGCAATATGCTGTGTTTAATGTACAGGGTGGCCATAATTAATCTGCAAGTGTTCAAGGGGTGCTGGAGAGAAAACTACTGGGAATATTCCAGTGAAATTTCGTATCTACACGTTTCAGAACATGCGAAAATCAAATATGAAAAAAAAAAATCGCCATTTTCACCCGATAGATGGCGCTGTACCGTATTTCAACGCTCACCGGTGGCATATACAACTTCCAAGACCGATAGACAGAGCATAATGACATTCTAAGAGGCATATAAACAATATAAAACATCACTTACAGTTCATCAAAATTCCATACAATTCGCCTCAGTAATTAAATTTTTACAGTATCATGTAATCAAAAATTAACGTAAATTAAGATCACAAATTAAACAATCCATAAATTTTTATAAACTGTAAGTGATGTTTTATATTGTTTATATACCTCTTAGAATGTCATTATGCTCTGTCTATCGGTTTTGGAAGTTGTATATGCCACCGGTGAGCGTTGAAATACGGTACAGCGCCACCTATCGGGTGAAAAATGGCGATTTTTTTTTTTGTTTCATATTTGATTTGCGCATGTTCTGAAACGTGTAGATACCAATTTTCCCTGTAATATTTCCAGTAGTTTTCTCTCCAGCACCCCTTGAACACTTGTAGTTTAATTATGGCCACCCTGTAGTATGACAAGTTTCCTAAAAATGGCTTTCACTGAGTCTAATACCCTACGTGTTATAATTAAAAAAGAGGCAATTTTTATTTGTATTTTTTTTTTAAGAACCCATTATATCTCCATGATTATATGTAGTAGCCTCATAAAAATTTATACAGATAATTTGATAAATTTTTAAATCACATGCTACAGCAAAAACGTATTTCAAAGCATTACTTTTTACACGGAGATCCAAAACATTTGACTTTTGTTTAATTTTCTACTGATCCTATTTTCCTCTTCAAGACAAAACTTTGCTGAAATATATGAGGTATAACATATCCTTTATATTCCCAAAGTTTGAAAATAATTCCTGCAGAATTTTTCCAGGTATTTCACAAAACGTCTATATTCGAAAGTGTCCAAATACTTATTGGTAGATAGTGTGGCTCCGAAGGAAATTTACTCGAAAACAAAAATACTATATAGTTATTATTCAGTACATCAACGTTCTCAAAAATTTGCATGTTAATATATTTGGCATATTGACCATCGTGAATCCCAATAACCCAAACATAGGTTCTCACTGGTGTATTTTTCCGCAAACCAGTATGAAACCGCCATGAAATATACTTCTGGAGATTTGAGGAAATATATTTTGTGTTTGAACTCTGTCTATTTAAATTTGTATAGAAATTCTATTAAAGAACTTATTTTAGTTCAATATATTTATAGTAAATTACGACGTGATCAGATATTAATTTGAAAACATCCAGTATTTCATTTATTAGACAAGCATGTTTTCCTTTTTGAAATAAAATTACTCATTTAGAAATCACTATATCCATTTACTCATTTTTGAGCTTTTCATCATTGATGAAAATAGTTTCTTAAAAATGAGCTAAATTGTCTCAAAATAGCTCCGAAACAATATATACTTAAATTTGAAAACCCATGTACTCATTTTTGAGTATACTGACATACTCAAAAATGGGGTTGACCAATAAGAATCCCAATATTCCCATGCTTAACACGTCAGTATACTCAAAATTGAGTACATGGGTTTTCAAATTTAAGTATATTTTTCAAATTTTTAGTATCAAATTTTTCGGAGCTATTTTGAGACAATTTAGCTCATTTTTAAGAAACCGTTTTTAACAGTGATTTTTAACAGTGTGCGTCTCTTGTCAACTTATCTCAAAAACAATTATTAGAAGGAACTTTAAACTCGGTATTTTAAAACTGTATCATATGGAGATGCTATATGAACATTTTTTTAAAGTCGAGCAAATATTTCGTGTACAGGGGCATCCAAAAGAATTCAAATACATTACAGAAATTATAGTCGAAATTTTTGGTAAATACACACTTAAATTTCTTTGGACTGCCCTAAACAAAATGAAATGAACATATAGTTTTTATATTAATAAAACTATGTTTCGTATAGAATACGTTATGAAAGTCATTCACAGTTCATTTACAGGGTTACACAAAAAATTCGGATAAATTAAGGCTATATTTGGAAATTGTGGGAAATGCATTTTAAGTTTTATTATGTTTTTTTGATACTGTGCTAAATATAACTAGGCTAAATTATATTGTGTAATTTATTTGTGTATCCATAATTTATAAACAACATACAGGGATCCCAAAAATTACATGAAAACATTCTTTTTAATTGAATGTAAGAAAATACTTTACTAAATTTTACAAAGTGCGTGAAAACGGTTTAGGAATAATAACTACTTTTTTATACTCATACATTAAACAGTGTATTTTTGAAATTTAACATTCGACGCTGATTTTTTGCTATAATTAAGCGTTTTGTGATCCCCTGAATCCAAAAAACAAGTTGTAATAGTTGATTTGTGTGTATGTCTTTTTTCAGCATATCTTGAAAGCCAATAATTGCAGAAAATTTAATTTTGCTATTATGAAGGTCAAATGATGTGTCACTTAAAATTGTTTGAACAAGATTTGTAAATTTTAAGACGTGATGTGTTTGTAAAAAATATCTCGGTATTTTGGAATAAAGTTTTAAATTTAATGAGAGCCCCCCCCCCCTCCTTTTTTTTATGGATCTGTTATATTCAAACACTTGGTTAAAAGGGTGGTAGCCTCCTTTACGGAAATATATAGCATGTCAAATAAAACTGTTTCTAAACCTATTTTGCAGTAGTTATAAGATATATTTTTACACTATACTTCTTATTTTTCACCATAATTTGTTATCTGTGTTAAGTTGTTATCTGTATATAGTAACCAATGAAGGGCAAGAGGGAGTTGTATGAGCGCCACAGCAGAGTATTTGCCGTTAGGTCCTACAAATATATGCATAGATCAATCGCTAAAAATGGGATTTTTGTAATTAGGGGACCTCCAAATAAATAATTATAGCAAAACACCACTCTAGTAATTTAGAATCTAAACTAGTACGTTGATTTAAAAATGTTGAACATTATAAATCCGTCTCATTACCGTATAAAAATGTAAAAATTGCAATAGTACGTATATTGGTGAAACTGGCAGAACTGGGTGATATTAGAATTAAAGAACATAAATGCTTATATAAAACCGGTGATATAAAATCTAATTCATTCCATGATACTGATCATATTCCTGATTTTGAAAATATTAAGATCTTGGCTTCTAACGTTAAGATGTACGAATCACGAATTTTCCTCAAGGGCGTTTTTACCAAACTGCAGCATTCTCCCTTGAACGAGGCTAAAACATTTTCTCCTGAGTACTTAATCTTGTTGTGATGTTTTGTGACTTTATCTTACCTGTTACGCTATGTATGTACAGTAACACTGGAGAGGGTTAATGTTTAGCCGAAACGTTTGTCATATGTTTTTAATTAAAATGTGTTATATATATATATATATATTTTTTAATCTCATTTTAAAAGTTACTTTTTTAGTACGTTGTTTTTTTTTTTTTTTTTTTTTTCATATGTATGAGAAAGTAATTATCCTTCTTAAGTAAGTTCTCTTGGACATCGTAATTTATTAAGCATTTCATTCATTTACATACAATAGAGATAAATATATTCCCTCTATCTCCGATTGCCCGGTATATTGTTTAGATAGTGTGCTTATAATTAGCATAGCATAAAAAAAGCACCACACAACATGAAATGCACTTTCAGCAATTTCTAAGTGTACTCCTTCCAAATATATTCGAGATTTTTTTGGTTACCCTGTAAACGACTGGTAAATAGTTTTTAACCATATTCTATAATAAACATGCTTCTAATCATATGAAAAATATATGTTCACTTCATTTTGTTTAATGCAGTCTAAAAGTATCAATTTTTATCTACCAGAAATTTTGCCCTTAGACATGTATTTGTACACTCTTGGATATCTTTGTACACGAGCCATTTGTCGGATTTCAAGGAAACATTTCAAGTAACATCCCTATATGATACAGAGACAGACATGCAGACCTGTTGCTAAAAATCTGAATTTCGAATTCAGGGTGTTTCAAAATGAGCAAATATAGAAAAATGTAACTTAAAAATCTGACACACACCCTCACCCCCTACCAAATAAAAAACAACGTTTTCTGTATCATTATGGCTAAATGAAAGTTAAAATGTGATTATTTTACAAAAACTTATTTGTATACAAATCATACTAAATAAAAATAGAAATTAATGCTATAGAAATAATTTCAAAATTTGTTTCATTTGCTCAAAATTCTTGAACATAATAATATTTTATATTAATTAAAAAAAATAATTAAGAACCAGTGTTTTCAATTTCGGTTTTTGACTTAATTTTAATGTTATATTTAATTTTAAATTAAAAGTTCATGTACATTTTTTACCCTTCTATTTTTACCAAGCCTCTATTAAGCATTAACAAGAACGAAAAAACATACACTTCGCATAGAATATTAACACTTTCCTACTGTATTTCTCTGTTGCATCATTTAATCTTCAATGTCGCGATCACACAAAGTTTAGACAGAATAACAGAGTGACTAATTTAATCCATAGTCACTTTTAAACATTGTTCGAAAGTGTTGAAAACGATTAATACAAACAGAAATGCAACCCCAGCAGCTGCTAATGCATATGAATAATTTAGAGTAGCCATGTAAGTTTTAACGCTAAACAAACTATATTCTTAAAAAAAAAAAAAAGGCGTATTTTTAACATATGAATATTAAGTACAAATTTCATTTTGATACAAATTTCATTTGCAGCTTATAAAGATATCTAAATAGGATTTATAAAAATACTTCTCATAAAATTCAATGCATTAGCATTCTTTTGTGTGTCCTTGTTCACAATCCAGTTGAGCTGTTTATGGCATTTTAATAGGGAATACGTCATAATAGACTTGAATAACATATATCATTTTGCAGAAGTTCTGAAAATAGTTTCTGGGGTTCACCGAAGCAGAGGAGCCATCCCCTCCGTAGAGAATCAAAATTGTGATGGCATGTCTCTGGACCACCTCTAGGGGTGAGTCTCAGACTAATTGCCCATTGTGCAGAACTAGTGCGACCTAAAACCCAACCAACCTGAAAATATTTACGAATGCTAGAGATGAACAGATGGACAGATAGACAGACGGTCAATCAGACGGATAGAAAGACAGACTAATTCAAATCATAAAAACTCTTAAACATTGTCAGAGAGTGTTAAAAACGCTTAACAAACTCAAAAATGCATTTTTAGAATTTCCACTTTTTGCTCTTAATGTATCTGAATATTCTTCTGTGGCCCGGTAAATCCTAATGCTAATCATACTATGTTTTATAGATTTTTTTTTTTGTGCATGTTAATAATAAATGTCAATTTCACTTTTATTTGGGCAAAATAATGGTATCAAAATACGGTTTATAGAAATACCACTTATACAATGCAATACTTTGGACTTCTTTTGAGTAACCTACCCTAACAGCAAACATATCCATAGTACATCCTGAGGATGTCCATTGGATGTAATTTTATCCATAGGATATCCTGAGGAGGTCTTGTGGATGATAAATGCTGTTAGGGTATGGTGGTACAGTGAGTTAAAATATAATAAGACCACTTTGATTTTGAAAATTATGAATTAAATAAAGGTTCTGATTATAATATGAACACATGAATTATCAAAATTACCATATTTATTAAAATTAAGTTGCAATAACTTTAAGTAATGCGTTAAATGATTAAGTTAACACGAAAACAAGCAAAGACTAAAATATACGCTGTTAACAAATTATAAGACCATGTGTCTTATAACAAAAATAATACGTAAATTAATGCGATATATTTCAATAATTGATAATTTTAAGTTATTAAATTGAGAATATTAAAAAAATATAGAAAGATGTTTCTATAAGAATAATTGAATAAAATCATGAAAATTGATACATTTATATACAGGGTGTCCTAGCTAAGATGTTACAAAATTTGAGGGGAAGTGGGGTACACTTAGATGAGTCGAATCATGCAGAAATGCTGGGTCAGAAACGACTTCCTGATGCAGTAGATGGCATTGAATAGGCGCTGGTGTTTTGTGCTTGTTTCGAAGCTTCATTTCGCATTTTTTAGACATAAAATACATGGAAAATAAAAAATACAAAATGGGAGGATAAAAGTTGTTTATTTCGCACTGTTAATAAACATACAGACAAAAATAAGAAAAAAAGTACAACTCATATAAAAGGAGGTTTTCGAATTGATGATTCCCGCATGTGAGTGTAGGCCTCACATCTTCGCTGTATGGAAGTTCGAGCCTTCCTTAAACACTCTAGGAGTGTCTTCGATTTCCCTGGAAAACAACAAATATGCTTGCTACAAAGTCGTCGGTGCTGTCAAGGGGAGGGGGTTGTAGACAACGGTTTTCACATGCCCCCAGAAAAATAATCCATACACGATAGGTTTGACGATCGAGAAGGACAATTCATTAGACCGTCAAGGTTGATCCATCGTTGCATTCAATTCGTTATGTGCAAAAAGACTAAAATGGGCGGGGCTCCATTGTCCTGTACCACAGATGCATCGCAGTGGAAACGTGTTCATTGTCCAATAATTCTGGTAACACTTGTTCCAAAAATGCTAAGCAGTCTTCACCTTTCAAGCGATCAGCCAACAGATATGTCCTGACGAAGCGATCTCCTAGAATGATGGCCCATGCATATATCATAAAACGTGTCTGTGCGGTCCTATTACGTATCGCATATACATTTGACATTGCCCACGCATGGTTGTTAAGAGTATTACACCTAATCTGTGAACAACATGGAGAATAGGAAACGGGGATATGCAGCTTATTTCTGCAAATACTACGTCAAAATGTCCAACGAGGTTAAAAGGCATATACTTCCAGTACTTGGACGCGATGCAAGTCATATGGATTCATGTCATTGCTATTCAGAATCCTCCACACGCTGTTTCGCAAAATCTTGATTTCATTCGCGATACCTCTTGTACTTCTACTGGGAGTTCTCTCCACCAGATCTAACACAGTTTCCTCGTTGGCTGACGTACGTATCGTTCGATCACGATTACGTGTGACCTATCGTATGCCAGAAGCATATCTGCTTTCTCTACGTTCGTGAAGTCTTCCATCCTACAACCTCTCTACCTGCGTGCGAAATGAAGCTTCATCTCAGAGCAACTCCTTTTTATCGTAGAGTTCCTCTGGCGGTTAGTTCAACTCTCCACAGAGAAATTTCTATATTGTTCCTTTAACACTCTCTCTAGAATCTTTGCGCTGAGAAACCTGCCTGTCTTATTTACTGGTACCATTCTTGTAACTCCTGAGCCAAGAATCAGCCTTGTGTGATTCAGTCTTTCCAGTGCCCTTACTGCCTCATGAAGGTGTTTTCGACCTGGCATTCCTATGTTATTCCAAGTCGTCTAGGTGTACCCTACCTCCCCTTGAAGTTTGTAACATCTTAGCTGGGGCTCCCTGTAAAAGGTTTCATGTAATAATTGAAATGATAACAAATTTGCATAAACTGTATTTTTTAATTTCTGCTTGTTTTCTTACACAAAAAGTGGTACCTGTTTGAATGTTAAAAAAAGTACAATTTCTTGATTATAATTTTTGTCTGCTCAATTTTGAAAAGAAAATAAACTTCCTTAATGATTCTATCGGTAATATAAAGTGAAATTTCGAAATAAATAATGCTTATTGTCACTTTCTCTTACCTATATATTCAAACAGAAGTATTGTTTTTTGAGTCAAAATTTCGAAGTTGTTATTTTGATATATTTACGCACATTTTGAGGTCAAATCGGAAAATCAGGTCTTTAGCAATTGGTCTGTGTGTGTGTCTGTGCATCTCTGTCACCAAAAATTAAAAGGCTCTAACTGTATTTTTTTTTCTTAATACTTTTTGCAGCTTTTCTGAAAAACTGGATTTAGGGTCATTATAAATTTCTATATACCTCATCACTATACATTGGGTTTATAGCTTTCTAATATCATAAATGTATATATACATATGTATTTATATCGATTTAAAAAGTCTACATAATGAATGAAAAAAACGAAGTTAGTGCCTTTTAATTTATAAGAGCAGATTTTTTGTCTGAATATCTCAAGAACAATTATTAGACGGATGTGCAAATTCAGTGTTCCAAAACTGCATCATATAAAAATGCTACATAAAACTTCTTTTACAAATCGAGCAAATAGTTTGTGTACAGGAACATACAAGAGAATTCAAACGTATTATGTGTATGTGAAACTTTCGGGAAGGCACAGTTAAACTTCTTTAGAGTGCACAAAACAAAATGAAACGAACAAACATATTTTTTGTACTTATAAAAGCATATTCCGTATGAAAATCTTTTATAATTCGTGTGCAATTCATTTATAATTTGTATTTTACATATTGTGCTAAATTTAAGTACACTATATGGTGTGCGTTTATAATTTACAGAAAATACAGGACCACACAAAATAAAGCAAAAAAAAAACATTTTTATTGAATGTAATTGATGGAAATGATTTATTAAATTTGAACGAGTTCAGAAAAAGTGTTTAGGAATGATAATTACTTTATAATATCCATACGGTAGACAGATTATTGTTTGAAGTTCAATTTTCATTGCTTATTTTTCGCCGTAATGATGTGTTTGTGGTCTTCCGAATACGAAAGTAAAGTTTATAGACGTTGATATGTGTATGTATTTTTTCACCACAACTTAAAAGTAAGCAATTCCAATAAATTTAAGTTTAATATTTTAAGGATTAAATGAAAGTGCCATTGAAAAGTTTGCCCAAGATAGTTAAGTTTCAAGGAATCATGTGTATGAAAGTTGTTTGAATAATTTGGAACAAAATTTTAAATCTAAAGACAGTCTTATTTATTTTTTTTTAATGAAAGTGTGTACTCTGTTGAAATGGCTAGTTTTGGGGAGCGGTATCCCCCCCCCCCCTTTCACAGAAATATATGTTAATAAGTATACTCTTTATCTTATTCCTTAATCTGTAATTATTCTTTATCGTATTCAGAGTAAAAAAAAAATGTGTGAGTGACATACCAGTTTTCTTTTTTATTTTGACACAATATTACTCATTATTTTTTAAAGTTCATTGTATCTACTCTCATTAAGTTTTTTTCCCGAAAAATTAACGTTTTGACTTAAATTTACAGTTTTTTTTAGTTAGAAAATAATTTATGTAAATTTATTAATCTTTTATTTCGTTTGTGTAGTATAAATGTATTTGAAATGAATTATTTTCCAGCAGACGTTTTGTAGGGGACGTTTTTTTCCCCGATACCAAAATATTTGTTTTATATTTTATCTCGCTAAATAGAAAATGCATTGCCATACTGTATATATTTTGTTAGATGAAACAAAAAAAAAAAAAAAAAAAAAAAAAAAAACTTTTTGAAGTTCAAGAAACAATTATTTGAACTAGTCTGAAAAAAAATTGCAATGAAATTTCCCATTAAAAATATTCTTTCCCATTTATTGTTATTTACTTACCATAGTACATTACTAAACTAAAAAGTTCAATATTATGATTATTTTGGTTTGGTAGAAAAAATATAAAGTACTTGAAGTCGCTTGATTTGCGTAAGTTTACTAAACAGTTTTATGAAACAAATATTGACTAAACACTGAATACCACTTACAAAATATTTTCTTAGATTTTGAAAAATACATTTATAAAAAATTGAGTGATAATTATACAAACTCTTACAATTATTTGAACTAACCTGAATAAAATAGCAATGAAATTTCCCATTAAAAATATTCTTTCCCATTAATTGTTGTTTACATTCCATAGTATATTACTAAACCAAAATGTTCAACATTATGATTATTTTAATTTGGTAGAAAAAAAATATAAAGTACTTGAAGTCGCTTGATTTGCGTAAGTTTACTAAACAGTTTTATGAAACAAATATTGAATAAATACTGCACACACATACCACAAACAAAATATTTTCTTAGATTTTCAAAAATACATTTATAAAAATTTGAGTGAGAATTATACAACTCTTGTAAGAAAAATAATTTTACAATAAGTTATTTTGTTTGCGGATAATATTATCTTTCCTCTTTAGCATTTCCTCGCTGCGAAACAAATAAAATCCCAATTGCAAATATTTTAATTTGATTGAAATAATGTGTCAATATTTTATAAAGAACCCGTATGTGTTTTGTTAAGCATTGCCAAAAATGTTTTTTCAAACACTAAATAGTCATTTTAGTTGTTATAAATTAAACTGTCATAAAGTGTTTTATTTATGGTGTTTTTGCCAATAAATTTTATTCATCCTCAATAACATTCTCTGTTCCGTGAGAGAATTATCATAAAAGTATCTACTTTTATTTCTTTGAAATAAAATATATTTTACTTGAGTTTAATAGATTTTGAATAAAAAATGTGTGATTCAGAATGTGTTTTGGTAAATTTCAATAAAATTGTCCATTGAAATGTATATATATATATATACAGGGTGTTCCAAAAGCCCCCCCCCCTCCTATCTCGAAAATGAGTCGGAATTGTAAAAAATGGTAAAACACATGTTCCATGAATTCGAAAGGGACCTCTTTCGGTGACAAAAGTTTGTGCCCGGGGACCGCTAGGAAGGTGAACTTTAAAATTTCAAATAGGAAGGTCTGCCTTGTGATACATCCCTGGAAACGTCTCTTCAAAACAATGAATTTGATATAAATATTTCCGCCCTACGATAATTATTAAAGGAGATACATGAGTTTTTAGACTTTTGAAATGAGGATTTTATACTTACGCATCCCCTTTAATAATCATTGCAGGACAAAACTATTTATATCAAATTCATTGTCTTCAAGAGACTTTTTCAGGGATGTATCACAAGATATACTTTCCCCAAAAATGTTTGGAACCGGGCAAGGGGTGGTATGAGTGCTGCTAGGGAGGATAACTTTAAAATTTCAAACAGGAAAGTATGTCTTGTGATTCATCCCTTGCAACGTATCTTCAAGACAATGAATTTGATATCAATAGTTTTGTCCTGCAATGATTATTAAAGGGGATACATAAGTATAAAATCCACATTTCAAAAACCTAAAAACTCATGTATCTCCTTTAATATTCATCGTAGGACAAAACTATTTATATCAAATTCCTCGTTTTGAAGAGACGTTTCCAGGAATTTATCAGAAGACATACCTTCCCATTTGAAATTTTAAAGTTGCCTACCCTAGCGGCCTCCCTAGACTCCCGTGCCTAAACTTTTGTCACTTAAAGAGGTTCCTCTCGAATTCATTGAACACGTGTTTCGCCATTTCTCACAATTCCGACTCATTCTCGAGTTAGGAGGGGTGTGTGGGATTTTTGGAACACCCTGTATATATATATACATATATAATGATAAACAGAGCTTACAGTAATAATATAAATATTAATAAATATTACCAGCAATTCCAGCAATTAAAATGATCAGTATTAAAGACTACTCAAACCAAACCAATAATTCAAATAGGATTTAGATAATGGCATGTTTGCATTCCAACGTCATCAGGGGCCTGATAGAATACGGCATGTTTGCATTCCAACGTCATCAAGGGCCTGGTAGAATACAAACATGCAAAGTAAATGTTTTTCTGTCTCAAATATAGCATATATAATATATATATATATATATATATATGGTAACTCATTGGTTCCTTATCTATATCGCAACTTTTTGTGTCATTCTTTCCTCTATGTTAAATTCAGTTCTATATTTTAGTGTGCTGTTATTGTTTTAGTTCTATTAATTGCTAAATTTTAAGATTAAATTTTATTACGTTATCTATTATATATATATATATATATAAATAAGAAGAATTCCTCTAAGGCGTGGAGCATTCTACTTGAAAAATTATTTACTTATAAAAGTTTTTCACCCTTTATAACATAGTTTATACTGGAAAACAAACAATATCCAAATCGGGAGTTTTTTTTATTTGGTTAGATTGTGGGTTATGGGGATTCAGTTCTTCTCTTAAATTGAATTGTATTATAAGAAATTGGGCATACAAGTCTGTTATATCTTAGCATGTCCTTGATTAAATATTGATTATCTTTATGTTTACACATTTTTATGGATTTTGTTTATCTTATTTCACTTATTAGAACATATACATTTTTCTAATAACAACGAAAAAAACATCTTACATTGAGTCTCTTTTTATAGATGTTTCTGTTGTAAATTATCCTATTTAACACCATATGTGTTGGCAAAATGAATACCAGCTTATTTTGCTGTAAAAACTGCTGTTATTTTTTGCAATGTAGGATTTATACACACACACACACATACATGGTCGAACCTCGTTAACGTGAATCTCAAGGGGGAAAAAAAATTTGTTCATATTATCAGTTGTTCATGTTATCAGTAACTAATGTAATCAGTAATATGACTAAACTAATCTTCCTTTCGACGGGTATTGTGGAAACAGTTCATGTTAAATGAAATTCACGTTAACCGTATTCACGCTAACGAGTTTGGACTGTAATTATTTATGTTTTTTTACGTGTATAAACATATATGTGTGTATTGTTTAATATGACTGAAATGAACTCTTTTCCGGCTCTATATCTAAAAACCTAAAACTGAATGAATGATAAAAATACGAATTAAAGTTAATGTGTGATTTCCTACGGGGGAAATGACGCAAGCCCATTTATTATTGGGTTCTTAAATCAACCGCCTTTTAAAATTAAAACCTTTTTACGTCTATCCAAAATTCACTTTCTGCACTGCATGATCTGGACCACAATAATGATTTCGTCCTGGGCCTCCATTTCTGTAAGTCATTCTCCCTGATTAAAGCACTATAACGGTAATTTGTAACGTTCTAAAAATTTCAGAAAGAGGGACCATTAGAACCGTATTATAATTTATCCTACTTGGTCCGGAACTTTGATCTGTCTATATAGATAATGTACTTACGAGAATTGCACCACGTAGATTTCGAAACGTGTCATATTATGATTACTGCCCTGTATTGTATACTAGAATATGTTCGAATCGTGCTTTATACATCAATTACTACGAAGTCAAAGTATTATTATTACATAACCTATAAAATTATTGTTTCAATAAATATTTTATACATTGCATATTGCAATCTGAATTCTGTAAAAACCACGTGATTACTACTACTTTGATACTGTTGCCACTTCGTTCGATGCCGCTGAAATAAGAAACTTGGGGGTTAAAAATTCTACATTGGGGGAATAACGCATCAGATACTCTTGAGGTCAACGGGGATCAACAGAAACCACACAATGGCGCCTCTGTAGCACGTGCCACCCGCTGACGTCAGTCAATCTGTCTTCTTCATGCTCGATCCTTCGTTCTGACAGAGGTCAGATTCGAGCCGTGAGATAACCCACGTGATTAATTAGCTCTTGGACCTGGTTTCGAACTCAAAGCTGTGTCGCTCTTTTTGTCCTTTCAATTCATTTTTATTTCGGATTTTTGATAAGTATCTTGTAGAACAGAATCGCTCCTACACTTACTCCGATACTGTTAAACGTTTGCTCGCTAGCTCATTTATTTTCTCCGTTACATTCTCCCATCATGTTAAAGGAGAGTGAAAAGAAAAATCTATTCGCTACATAGATTCGCAGACATAGATACGCAAGGAGATTAAGATGGACTTCCATCATGTCAGAAAATATGCTTGAATAACACTATGAACGAAAGATATGTTTTGTACGTTTTTGCTTATCGCGGATCTTTATGGCTTCATGTCCGTGAACGTTTGTTCGTGGTACTGCTGCCGGTTTTTGCTATTGTGACGGGACATTCATATTGCGGAAGCATTAGTTTTTATGCCGATATTGGGTTATATGATCCGTTCTTTTCTGTCATACGCTTAGGATTTTTTCATTGCCTTTAATATTCAATGACTTCATTTTATTAAAAAAGAAAGGTGTTCCGTGTTAGCTTCTGATGGAGATATTTTTAAACCACAGAGAGATGACATTTGCTCTTTCTTTGACTTTGTCATAAGAAATAAGCTTCTTAATATTAAGAAACAAGCGTTCTTTCATCAATGTAACATTACGTAAACTTATTCAAATTGTGTTTCATGTAGTTCAAGTTCTTACATGATACGTTTCTTTTCTTTTCTTTTTCTTTTTCTTTTTTTTTTTTTTTTTTTTCTTTTTTTTTTTATTTGAAATAGAAGTAGAACTTTATATAAAGTTACGTTTCAAACGTTAAATTTGAAAATGCATCTTTTATAAAGGAGTTAAATTGTACAGATCTGCGAAATCGTATTTTTTATTTTTATTTATTTATTTGCACTGAGTTAGGTGTCTCTAATGTGCTTTGATACGCTGAATTCAGAAATACTTGTCTTTTTTTCTTATCACGTAAGAGTTTTTCTCAAAATAAGGACGAAGATTGGAAGAATTCACACAGAGGATATGACAAATTGGAAACTATTTATGTATAAAACACATTAAAATAGGCTGTTGTTACTTTTAAATGTGTTTCTTTACATCGAAGCTCCCTTTAGAGCTTTTTTCTTGTGCACGGCTAGCAGGCCTTGAATAGGGAGATTTTTCAAGCAGCATCCAACAATAATCTGCTCAGATATTAACACTTCATCGTCCTTGATATCTTCCGTCATTTCTTTTATGTCTTGGTGAAATACCTGTCCTTGTTCTTCACTCATATCACCCAGATTTTCCAGGCAATAACGTAGATGGGATGTGAAAAAGGAGTGCTTTAAGCTTTAAAAAAAAATGTCCAAAGTGTACGTGTTGGAAATTTTTTAATAGTTTTTCCTTAATCAGCATCCAAAAAATACACCAGAAAAACGCATTACATTGACGAAATTTTTTTTATCAGAGACATGTGTTATTAATTGTCATAAAAGACCATTATCTTTAAGCGATTAAAACACTGCTTGTACTCCTTTCTCTATAATTTGTCTATAGCAATCTCTACCTTACATTTGTTAAAGTAAAAAAAAAAAAAAAAAAGTCTCCTTATTAGATGAAGAAACATCTTTCATCACAGAAAATATTTCTAATGCGATTTTTTCCTATTTCTTTTCAATTAACCCATTTTCATCATTAACGTAAATATACGCTCAAATTTCCTGGTCACTATCACCGGAGCCGTATGTATACTCCGAATTTTGTGGTCACTATCATTATCCGTTTGCTAAAACATAGAAATGGAGGGTGCTACAACTTTTCGTACATTCTGATGATGCAAATGGTTTAACTGCAATCGAATTGATAGTGATGAAGTTTTGATAAAATAGAAATTAATTTGCAGTCATTCCTCTCCAGTAGATTCTTTAAAAAGATAACAATTACTGATAAAGAATATGCGATTAAAAAATAAAATATCTCCTGTTTTTATTATTTTAACAGAAAGAATATGTATAGTATATAATATGTTGACACATTTGAAATGACCATTAACCATTAACACCTTTTGTAATGGAATATGAACTAGAAAAAATAGCAATGATTTTTATATTTATTATGATGGTGTTAAACAGAAAGAGTAAAACAAAGGAAAAAAAAAATCTGACAATTTTTTTTCCGGAAACAATGATAGTTCAGTGAAAGTCACATGTTGACTTTCAATAGCATTGATAAAGTATAAAATATACTTTATCACCAGTAAATAAAGTGTATGTAACTTAATTACAGGCAATGTCATAAAATAAGTAAAATTAATTATAAATATTTTCAGTTATTTTGTAATTTAGTGTATAATAAGAAACATGTTTTACATGGAGTGATACATAAAAAAAATAATGAATTGTCAGTTTATAATAAAAGCCTATTAACTCATTAAATTGCTAAATAAAATAATTTTTCGAATAATATTTCTTTGAAAAAGCTTGAACCATACGCGATTTTGACAAGAGTAATAAACAAGTCATATTTTAAATATGGTAATGAACAAGACTTAAATCAATAAGGGAAATCTTTAACCTCTCGCACTATTAAAAAATGACACAGTTCCAAAAAATGATGGTTTGAAAAAGAAAAAAAATGAAGAATTAAAGTGTTTTAAATTTCAAAGATATAGAGAAGTAATAAAATTATTTACATCTAGAAGAAAAATAGCTTATTTACTTCAACATAAATCACGTTTCATCTTACTAATTAAAGAATTATAGAAACTACGATTGCATAATGTCACATATAACTAATTATAAAACGACACAAATTCGATCAATTTTAAAGCTATTTAAATGTTATTTCGAGCTGTGTCACTTTTGAAATAAGTGTATGATGTCTACATTGATTCAACGACTTAAACGTTATATATATATATATATATATATATATATATATATATGCATATTAGGACAACTATTTTCATTTCTGTATGGTGCACCATTCAATTCAAGCAGCACCAGAACATTTCAACCCAAGCAGCAACATAACATTCCTTGAACGTCTAATGACGGTTACAGTTGTTCAAACGCCGTGTTTCGTGTCAAAAGAATGTTCTACTAAACGTTCAAAACTAGTACTATCTAGAATATTTTGAAAAGATGTACTTCGTAACATTCTTAAAACGTACAGTTCCAGTTCTATAAAAAACCATGTTTCATCTCAAAAGAATGCTTCATTAGACGTTCAAAAATAGTACTATTTAGAATGTTCTGAAACGGTGTGCTTTGTACCACCGATAAAACGTACAACTCCAGTTCTATGAAAAACGTCATAACTCCCTAAAGTGAGATTATTACCAGGTGTCGATTCAGGCAAAATTTGGGTCCCTTTTGCGGCCCCTTCACAAAATTCCACATAGTAAAAAGGGACCCTTCACAAAATTCAAATTCATAAAAAGGGACCCTTCACAAAATTCAAATCCATAAAAAGGGACCCTTCACAGGATTCAAATTTATAAAATGAGTCCCTTCACAAGATTTTGTTTTATAAAAATGATCCTTTTATTAAATGTTTTCATATTTTCAGTATTAATTTTAATTTATGCCTTAATTTGGCTCAGCGAAACTCTATTAACTTGATAGTAAACATTACATAAAGTGATTGTAAAAACTGAAGATTTTATACATTATTTTACTTTTTCACAAAAATATTTTATATTTCACAAAAATAAATACAAATTTCACAAAAATAATTTGTTTTTCACAAAAAAGGGACCCAAAAATTAAAACCTGGATCGACCCCTGACGAATATGACATAATTCCCAATTTTCACTTTTGATTTTGTTGACATGTCTATAGATAATAATCATTGGGTGTTGGTGTGTTGGTGTTAGGTTTAAAGCCAATTGACTGTACAAAGGTCTTAGACCTGGGTGGTGTGCCCTCAGTTCTGTTCAGTTCAGTTACTTCTTTCGACATTGACAGACGGAAAAAATATATGTTAATGTTGAATTAAGTCCTGCAACGAATAAAAAGTCCATAAAATTCCCCCCAGCAAGGAGATTACGACTTCAGGTTCCACTATTCAGAGGAAAATAATTTGAAAAAAATGGTCTTTAATGGCCATTTAAATCTTTGTTTTTTTAAATTACTGTGAATTAACGAATTTAGCATACATATGTATTAATATATAACAATATAAAATATAATAGAAATTCTCGAAAATTCTTTTAATTTAATTTTTTTTTCTCAGCTAACTAATTTTTAAATTTTACATTTCGGTTTTACTTTAGTATAATTTCGCATTATATATTGTAAACAAATTTAGGAGTTACTTCTGGGATTGATTAACCAATTGTTATTTTTTAAATATTTAAATGTTTATGGGGATTTGGCACCACTTAAGGTTTCATATAAAAGGTTATATTTCCGCTTAATATTTTTAAATTGAACTATATTACGTTTTTTCAATAATATATGCATTCAAGCAACAATTTTTATGGTTTTTGATATACATTTTGCAGATTTGAAATTTTTAAATTAAGTTTTCTCAGTTTGCATTTTTTCATGAATTCATCATGGTCTTCAAAATGCTAAAGCTTCTACAGATATTTAAGAAGAAATCTAATACTTTTTGGATGTTTAAGAGAACCACCCACTTAAAAGAATTAGGGATGGATTTTACAATATCTTTAAAAGAAAAAAATAACAAAAATAACAAAAATCTTTTTTTTTTTTTTTTTTTTTTTTTTTTGCATTACATACACTTTTTAATCCCCCCCCCCCAAAAAAAAAAAAATAATAATAATTAATTAATTTCAAAATAAATTCCTATTTTTTTTTTTTTTTTTTTTTTTAATAGATTCTATTAAACATTAAAAAAAAAAACTTTTCTTAAATAATTGTAAAAGTTTTAGCATTTTGACGATCGTGAAATCATGAAAAAATGCAAACTGAGAAAACGCAATTCAAATATTTCAGATCTCTAAAACTATATTAGAAACTATGGAAATTTCTATCTGAATATATATTTCACTAAAAAAAAACTAATATAGTTCAATTTATAAATATTATATGGAAATATAAGCTTTCATATCAAACCTTCAGTGATCCACTTAAGTGCTGAAATGTCATGCAATATTTCGACACTCACACGTATAAATGTATAGGAATTAAATTATTAATCAATACTCAAATGTTAATTTGTATTTTTTTATTTGATTAAAGATTAAGATTTAAAACTAATATATTTTTGGAATTTTTTGTTAATAATAGCTATAATATTATAAAATGGATGAAAAAATAATTAAAAACAGTTGTCAGGGAACGCTTTAAATATTTTTAAATGTTGAATTTTATTTATTTATTTTTTTTATTTAAATAATTTTCGAGAAATTTTAGTATATATTATGTTGCTATATTACAATGCTCATGTATGCAAAATTTTATAAGTGAGTAAATAGTTCTAAAGGGTTTTTTTAATGTGCACGTTCCGGTAAATCTTTTTTTTCCTGTAAATGACTGTGTTAGAATTATGAAATTTTGCATGCATTTACATTGATATACATCAATACCAATCATTCTAAAATTTCTCCGAAACCATTTAAATTTAGAAAGTAAAATTCGAAATTTTAAATTTTAAGGAAGTTTTTAAAATGCTTTCTGAAAACTAATTCTTATTTTTTACTTTCTCTTTTACATCATTAAATTTTAACAATATATTCGAAACGTATTTGGGTATTACTTAATTTATTCAGTGATAAGTACGTTTTTAAAAATATTTTTATGTTGAAAATTGGAATTTATTACAAATTTTTAGCAAAGTTTGCAATAAATTCCAATATTCAACATAAGTTAATTTAAAAAAGTAGTTTTAATTTGAAAGTTGGAGTTTATTGCAAATTTTTAGCATTCAAACATCAAAATACTTTTAAAAAATGATCAATGAATCCAGTATCAATAAATATAATATTACTTATCAATGAATCCAGTAAGTAATATCTAAATATGTTTAGAATTTACAGTTAAAATGTAATGGAAAAAATGGAAAAATTAAAATGGAATGAACAAAATAAGAATTAGTTACCAGAAAGAATTTTAAACATTTTCCTAAAATTTAATATTTTAAATTTTACTTTCAAAATTTAAATAGTTACCTAAAAATTTCAATATACTTGATATTGTTATATTAAAATGCATATGTATGCAGAATCCTTTAACTCTAACATAGTAATTTACAAAAAACATTTTTATAACGTGCACCATAAACTTAAAATTACACTGTTGTAGAACGTACAAAGCACGTTTTTTAGAACATTATGAGAACATATATAAGACTTTTGAGAACGTTTCTTTAGAACTGAAAGTTACACATGTATTTAACGTTGACTGGACCATGCTATTGACCATCTTCATGATGGATACCTAGAAGTCTGTAGCACCTACAACTGGAGCATTCTTATAACGTATTTGTAAAACTATTTTTGAACGTTTAGAGAACGTTTCGGCGCTGCTTATGTAGGGAGCATGAATACATTAAATAGGTAGCGCGAGCATATCGAAAAGAAAATGTTATTAAAAAAAAATATCAATTTACGTAAAGAAAAGCAATACAAAAATCTTTCGGGCATAATTGTAATTCTGGCATAATAATAAAAAAAATAATTATCCTTCTGGCATAAAAAAAAAAAAAAAATGCACATTTACTCTGATATAATACACTTATAAACAAGATTGTATCAGTACTACACAATGCATTTAGTGACAGGTAGAGGGAAAGTATTGGGAAAATCTGAGAAACTCTTTCTGGTAAAGATAAAAAAGGAAATTCCAATAGATTCCAACTCCTTCAAAAAAATAAATTTTTAACGAAATATTTAAGGTTGATTTTTGGTTGCGTTTAACTTGTTCGTTAAGAAATGATTTTGAGACAGCTAATTTAACTGTCATTGTGAACTCTATGGTCGGGCGATATATACTAAGCCATTGTTTTCTATCATTCTTGATCGAATAATACCCTTTGAATATAATAAAAGTCATATGACATATAATGTATTTTATGGAGAAATGATCGATGATTGCATATGTTATTATTCATGTTATTTTTGTCAGCTGTGTAACATAGTAAAACATATAAACAATAGAATTATACATTTATTTTAAATACACATAGAAAATAACACTATTTTGTATGCAAATTTTATTTTATGAACAAATATAAAAAAATAAATTTGTTGAAATGTTGTCTTTTAAACAGAGAGCAATCTATTATCATATCTTAAATTATAATTTTGTATACTGCTAAACATCGTATTTTACTTATGGGCAGTTTTAAAAAGCTTGACACCACTGAACACCAATAATATAATTACCGTCGTCAGATTATCTCTTTCTCCTTTCCTGTGTAATCCGGTGAGTTTTTTGTTGTTTCGTACAACAACGATAGCTCATTCAAAAATAAAATTTTTAATTCTGTTTTTTATTTTTATTTTTTTTTAGAACATTTAGCCTTTTAACATAGTGAGTAAATTAAAATATATAAATAAACAGATAAAACAAGCTCAACATTTTCGCGACCGCTGACGTAGATTCACGTCATTTGAAAATCTCTAACTCCGCCAGTGGAGTGTCTTTCGCAATTTGTATGTTTTTTATTTCTTTAAAATATACCCATTTTAATATTTGTACTACCAATATACTATGGATATAAATACTTTGATTAGAAAGAGTATAACTATAATGTACATCCATTTGTAATATAAATGTGAACACGGAAAATTTTGTTCTGAAATATTGTAACTAGGGGAATAACGCCCACAGGCGGACCTTACTGTGAAAAAGACAAAAACATGCGGTCTCGAAAGTGTTAAGACTCTAATTTTCAATCTTGAAAAGAAGTATTGTCCTGTTAAATTATATTGGAAGGGAGAAACAGGAAATCTGATTACAATCCCCTCTTAACAATGCATATATTTTATTCTCACTGACTTGATTTTCTTCTCACCGAGTTTATAATTGTGCATAATGACAAGAATTGGTATAATTTATTGTAAAAGCTTTGCACAAATAATTTAAAATTTTATGATTTTGGATTAAAGCAATTAACTTCTGACATTGAAAATGTTCATTCATTCAATATATGAACAAAAAGACAGAAAAAAAAGTGATAAATTTTAAAGATTTCTTTTAAGCGAAACATGACGAATGGATATCGAAACTGGATGGTTATTTGATACATTTTTTAACAAAAAGAAGCATTATAGTTTAACGCATTTTAAAGACAGAAGTAACTTTTCTAGAAAGAAGTATTTTGTATTTTGTTATGTCTAAAAGTAACGATCGAACAACGTTACTATTTGGACGCAAAATACATTAAATAATTTAAACGCTTTTACATAGTATCTTTAAAAATCATTTTTTTAAACGTGCATTTTTTAAAATGTGCTTTTGTATAATTTCTTTTCAATAAATGCACTTTTTTTATAAAGTAACAAACTGCGATGTCCAAGTAACGTAATGATCGAAACGCCGATAATTTTTTAGTTAATATATATATTTTTAAATGATTCAATGTTCTAAAACGTACAAAAATATATTTATAATTTTCTTAAACAGTTAGGTGCTTCACTGTGAAAAAAAAAAGTACCGTTATACAATATGATGTAAGGTTACACATCAACTAAAAATTGTGCAAACTACACCAGAAGTTGTGCAACATTCCACCATATTTGTGCAACGTTACACAAAACAAATTGAGGCAGGTATGCCACATTAAGTTTCTCGTATAACGTTACACTTTATTTATTATGTTTGTATAAATAATGCGCATTTAATACATAAAATACAATTGTATTTGAAGTCTTGTTGTCCAAATCATACATGCTATTGGTCAGCAATGTATGGAATCTGTAAGCTACAAATCAACTAATGAAAATACCCGAACTATTAATATTCCAGAATAGTTGCTGTCTTTTAATGATTGTGTATTATTTTCCAGGCTTACATATTATACAGAAAAAAAAAAATTGGCTTTAAGTTTGAAAAATTTTAAATTGTTCATAGTTAACGTTTAATAGTTCGACATTTTGAGAATGGCCCCTTATGACAAGCATATTCAAGAAGGTATTGTTCTTATTACGCTTGGAAATTGAAATTACGTTTGTTGCAAGATGCTAATATACTAGATTTATCAGCAGTAATTCTTATAAAAGCGTTATATAAAGTTTCATTCTAGCCCATATTCTTTTATCTACAAATATGAGCAATGAATTACAACTTTGTGTGATATTACTTATTTTGTGTAACACCCATCATTTCTAACTTGATGAATGAAATTTTCATAGAACCTGTTAAAATAACATTCAGAATTTAATATTTTTGCCGATAAACGTAGGACTTCTTGTGCTACATTTAGACATTGCGAGATTTCAATTGAAAAATACAGGGTAAGTCAAAATGAATATAGCGATTACAAACGGCTATAACTATTTAATGGAAAAGAAATTATCGATAAGATTAACACAGAATGTAGATGGAACTCCAAAATTTTGTATACATACGTCATAGTTCTTTGTGACTTCCCTTGGTCACACGGATAACATCTAGACGGTTGTCCTTTTCACGCCATACATTCTGAAGCATGTCTGCAGTCACCAACGCAAGCGAATTAAAAATGCGTACTTTGAGACCCTGCGAATTTTATCTATGGGTATATGTGAAAGACAGGGTGTATGTGCTTCCCATGACCAAAACAACTGAAGAACTCAAAGTACGCATTTGTAATGCGCTTGCGTCGGTAACTGAACAAATGCTTCAGAATGTATGTCGTGAAATGGACTACCGCCTAGATGTTGTCCGTGTGACCAAGGGAAATCACATAGAACATCTATGACGTTTGTATACAAAATTTTGAAGTTTCGTGTACATTCTGTGTTAATTTTATCGATAAATTCTTTTTCATTAAATAGTTAAAGCCGTTTGTAATCGCTATATTCATTTTGACTTGCCCTGTACTTTGTCAAGGTTTTAGCATAAAGGGTTATTTCTCTTTTAAATGCAAAAATAGTTGATGAAAAAATCCTGAATGTTTTGTGATGTATTCTGTCTCGAATCTCTGTCAGACTGAAATTTTGCAAAAGTTTAGATATTAAGCTGTTACATATATATGCATTTCGAAGCTTAATAGATTATTATGGGACAAAAAAAGAAAAAAAAATCAAAACAATAGTCCTAAATCGAAAATCAAGTGAGAAACCTAACTGATCTAAATATTTCATAAATGTATCACAAATTACAATAGTTTATTTCTTTATTCCGAGAAAATAATTTAATGCATTTTGTTTCTTAAAAAATAATTTCAGTTGAGTAGTTTGAGTTGTTCATCAAAACATAACCAAAAACAAACTGTCGTTAATTTTTTTCTGAGCGTTAATACAGTGGAGCACCTTTTATACGTTTCTCATTTATACGTTTTTCTCATTTATACGTTTTTCGACTTCGGTCCCAAATCATTCTATCGAATTCTAATGTTAAAATATTTCGTTTATACGACACGAGTAAATTCTTAATTTCACTTATACGTTTTTTTGCCCCTTGTAGAATCCCAAGTTTAAGTTTCATTCCAGGATTTAAAAAAAAAAAAAAAAAAAAAGATGTATGCTCTCTATATTTTATTCTTTTCTTTTCGGATTATTCTTTCTTGAAGTATGGTAACAATGTGCGGCTGTAGAAAAAAGTGCGACCTGCATCGATAGCCTGGAGTAAGCGGGTGAGAAAATTTTTCAGTTCGGGACTGGGTTGAATGGTAGGTATACAAGTAGCCAGTGAAGTGACCACTAGGCCTCCTACTCTCTCCTTTAATTGATTCTTGGGATGGGATATGAAAGGGGAAAAAAAAAAAAAAAAAAAACTACGACTTTATAGGCATTTTGTAAACTTGAAGATTTATTACTCACTTTCGTTGGGCGACTTGAATAGGATACTGAAAGATTTTCTTATTTCTTATCGTGTGTATTTGAAATTGCGGTTGGAGGAACAAGGTTTTTTTTTTTTTTTTCCTTTAATCGTTTGCAAAAGTGTCATCTTCATTTAGAGAACGAAAGGTTTTGTCTTTAAAGTTTAAAATCGAAATCTTAAAAAAAAATTTCTGAATTTCTATATTTTTATTTATCATTTAATTTTTATCCTACCTTTTAAAAATATTTTAAATTTAATTAAAAATATATCTTAGTCGAATAAATGTAAAGGAAATCATGAAAATTGATTCGACTTTTATTATTAATATGACACTTTATTGTGTATTAATGCTAAAACGAATTTTCAGTTGTACGTTTTTTTCAGTTATACGTTTTTTAAGAACGTCCCCTTGAAAAACGTATAAACGGTGCTCCACTGTATAATGCAATTTTTTAAATGAATTTTATTTAAGCTTTTCCATAAAAGCTTTATTACCAATGATTAGGAATTTTCATACTTCATATTTGTTAGATTTAAACGTGAGGCGAGAGAAATACGCAGAAACATATTTGATTTAACTAATTGTAACCCATATGAGTTATACTAAAATTTTGTGTACTATTTTAATCTAAATACTTCTTCATATATAGATTTATTATCTAAAAATAAACGCATGATTTATTTTCAGGAATTTGTTTTATCTTACCATAGGAACTAAATAAAAACAATATGGCAAGACTGAAGAGCAAAAGAGCAATCTAATCGATCTAAAATAATTATGAAAACACTTCGCATGTTTTGACAGAAAACTTCAAAAAATATTACAGTTTCTTTATTCTAATCCTAAAAGATATTTTTTTGTTTCTCTTCTTTCTGACCTTCTGTATAAAACACTTTTCACTCGACAAGAAAATTCCGTCTGACTTCAACATAATCCCGAACTTTAACCCTAAGTGCCATAAAACTTACACCGGAGCTGTTTTAAAAGTACTTGTTTCTTTTCTTCCTAATTTTTTTTTCGGATAGATGTGAGAATATTGTAGTTTATTCGTATTTCAAACGATTCCTAAAGACAAAAATATATACAACTAATAAAAGGATTAGTTTACTTATGATTTTTATTTCTTTGTCCAGTAAAGGTTATACTTGCGAACTTGAAAAACGTAAAAAAAAAAAGAGGTTTTTAAATTTAACTTGTAAAAATTATAAAATTAAGTTGTTATCTGAAATTGTTACATTAAAAAGGTTTTATTATAATCAAATATATGCTGATATACTGACATTAAAATCCCATTTTCCAGTTTGAACTTTGTACCTTTTCTTTTTCGTTCGTCTATTATTGTCGGGTATGATTAATAAAAAAAGGTACTAACCAATTTTTTTGGAATATTGCAATTGATCTCAGATGCTTTCATAGGTATACTGATTGTGGTTATTCCACAATAAAGTAATTTGCTTACAGCCTCATATAAGTTAACTAAAAAATACTAATGTTCTACGAGTGTTGCAAAAAAAAAAAAAAAAAAAAAAAAATGAAAATTAATATTTGTGAAGAGACTGTTTTCCCCCATATTTGAGACAGGGTGCTAGTTGCCTTACAGTAGTTCTGCGGTTAGGTAGCTTAAGTTTGCAATTAAGCGATTGAAATGATAAGATGTGTAGAAATGTGGTTTCGAGTGGAAATGCGAGGGACGATTCGTTTTTTATCGATGAATAAGAAGAATATGGAAGTATTCTTAAGAATATGTCCGTATGTTCACTCGCCAGGATCCATATTGTTTGCCAAACTTAAGAAATTCTGTAAAATTCAAAGTGGGAAGTTTGGTGCCACTCCTCCCCCTATATTACCCAGATTTGGCATCTAGTCACCATTATCTTTTCCCAAAATCAAATGAACACTTAGCTTACACAAGGTTCTTTAAAACAGTGACATGGAAACAGCTGTCGAAAACTACGTAGCTCAATCGACAATAATATGGTTTTTACCTAGACCGAGTTCAAAAAAGATGGTCTTGCTTTCAGATGTAAGACTAAACATATTTAGTGGTCAGGTAGAAAAGTAATCAATAAATATGCCTCTTAATTCCCTTTCTATTTCTCTTTATTGTTAATAAGTAATTTTTTTTATCACACGTGAAATACTTTTTTTCCCCTCTTCTTTGGAGACACCTTCGTATAATCGTCAACACACACTTAAATCGCTGCTGATATTTCTAAATTTTGCTTTTAAATGATTGAAAAAATAAACATGAATGCAAGTTTTATGCACATAAAGTAAACAGTTAGTAAAATGTTAGTAAATGAAATTAAAGGCAAAAAACGATACTTTTAATGAAAATAAAATAATGTTTTATTAAAATTAATGTTCGTGAGGGTTTGACAAATTTCATTAGTTTTAAAAGAGTATATTTCTTTATATGTATATATATAAAACTAAGTTAACATTGATACTTGTAGCTTATACATTTTTACTAAGATTTTTTTTCCGAACTAAATTATTTCAATTTTAATCACTGTAAATGTTATTTTGAGAAGTCCTTATTTTCTATGAACGATTAAAATATTATATATACGTGAGTATATATAAACAGAGAAAGAATGTGTTATTAAATGTGTCAGTAAAAATGTTTTATTTCAGTATTTGTTTAAAAATTTGTTCGCCATGTAAGTAAAAGAAAAAAAATGCTTTTCTTCAGAGACACAATCAACAAGTTGAATTCAGTCTTAAAAAACCGAAGGTAAAAATTTTAAGTATTCTGTTCTTAACTTACAAGGAAACATTCAAAAGGTGTCGTCTTCAAAAAATATTTAAAAATATATATATATATATATGTGATTCTACTCTTCATAAAACACCAGAAATAAAAACAATTATCGGCTGAAATGTATTACAGTGACCACAAAATATTATCAAAATTAAGCATTTTTGGTGATTTAGCGCTGTTAGGCGATAGGTTCGCTAGCACCGAGATTGCCGTGTACGAACAGAACCGTGTTTTGCTACTCCGCCAAGTAATCAAAATCAATCGCCTAACAGTGTGAAATCGCCAAATATGCTTAATTTTGATAATTTTTTGTGGTCGCTGTAATTCATTTCAGCCGATAATTTTTTCACTTTCTGGTGTTTTATGAAAAGTAGAATCACATATATTTTTTTTCAATATTTTTTGAAGACGACAACTTTTGAATGTTTCCTTGTTAGTGTAACACTTGTATTCAGAAACCTCTGAGAGGTCCCTCCCTACCTGGTTTACACGACTTTACGAAATTCGACACCGCTAAAAGAGGGAAACCGTATGATAACTTACTGCCAAAGAAGCGCATAAAGAATTCTAAAATTTTTTGAAAGTACACTATTTAAAAAAACTCTCGTTACTATTTAGGAGCCGGCACGTGGATGATACTTTTACTCTAATCAACATTTTTCATCAAGCATCTTATAAATTATAAACTATCTTCCCTGCAATAACTATATCATTAATGAAATTGAAAACAATGGTTAATTCCTTATTCTTGATATCCTTGTCCAACGCATTAAAAATGGTTTTCTTCATTAACAACAATTCAAAGATTTTGCATTTTTTTCACGTCTTTGTTCTTGGTCATATCACCCGCCATTCCGAAAAATGGTCAGTATTTATACTTTTGTCAATCGTTTCATCAACATTTGCTTAGATTCTGGTTCAATCTACTCTGAAATCCCTTATCTAAGAGGAGTCGATGTCGATATACGTTACAACCCTTACGCTACTTACATTCTTTTTACATAAGGTTGTATTTAAATTACAGCTTCCCCGACCTTTTATTTCTTTTTAAAATGTCTACTTATTTTCCGCAATCAATTTTTGTCATCTCTGAAGTACTTAAACTGTAGGATTTTTAACCCTTTTAAAATAAATAAATAAATATATAGAAAAGAAAGAACTCTATCGACATGCATTACTCTTGACGTAAAGTATTATCTGCCACTGTGGTTTGTAATACGTTGGTAAAACTAAATAAGGTAAAGACACCAGTGTTCACCACCCCTGAAATTTGCACCAATGTTCCCCAACCTCACAAAAGACATGTTAATAAAACTGTTAATTAATATCTATGAATTTTAATTCGCTCGAGCCAGATTTTCCGGTTCTAGGGAATCTAGCGCAGGCGGATTCAAATTCATAGATGTTATTAAACGCTTATTTTAACGTGTCTTTTGTTGGGGTGGTGAACACTGGGGCAAAATTTAAGGGTAACTAACGCAGGTGTCTTTATCTTATACACTTTAATTTAATTTAAAAGAACATATGGATTACTTTCGGAAACAAGAAACCAATAAATAACTCCTTCTTATGCATTTCTGGTACTTAATCAGATTTTAAACTTCAGTTCATCTAAAATAATCTGCAGGCTCAAATCAATACATTGACTCGATTTCCTTGAAGCTGTTGTTGTTTGTAGGATCTGTTATAATTACGGAAATAAAAATACTGTTTCTTGTGATTTCTTGGTATAACCCCCCTCCCCTGTATGTTTTTTGAAAGTTTTATAAATTCCTTAAATTATTTACATTACATACCTTTTTACCTTTTTAACCTACATTTTTCACAAGTCCTGTTTTTAAATTTCCTGTTGGATAATTCCACAAAATCTCATTAAACATAATGGCTCATGAACCGCAACTGGATCTGCTTCCCATCTCATATATACAACCACGAATCCATTTCTTGATATTGCACTGATGCCAGCATGTTAAATGCTACAGAAATTGCATTGAACATAGCATCAATCAAAATATTACAATAGTACTATTTTTCTTTCTTTCTTTTTTTTTTCTTTTTTTTTTGTGCTTTCTACCTTTATGAATTTTTTAAGATTTCATATAGGTAAAAGTTTTTCTAAGGATTTTAAATTATAAAATTGCTTTTAAAAAACTACAATTTGTGTTGTTACTTAGTACTTCCCGATGCTGCTTTGATGCTCTGTTCTTCGTATCCAAGCACTAAACGTTTCATAAAATATGGCATTTTAAACAGGTCAGTTCTACAGTGTAAAAAAAAAATAAACCTGATATATACAGAAAATACTTGGCAGCAAATTTGAACAATTCAGAAAATACTCGTACACTACAGATTTTTTCCTTGGACACACACACACCATATTCTAGTACTTGCTTGACGGAATACCCACTCAACTAATTCAGCTAACCTTAGGACACACCATACAAAAATCTCGTATGAAATAAACATTTCCTGTTTCACAAACCATGATCAAACCACAGAATCCAACGCAGAATAGGTGACGATATTAACTTTCATCCACGGATGCACAATTTGTGCTTTTACTTAGCACTTCCCGATCCTGCTTTGATATCTTGTTCTCCGCGTATGCAAAATAGAAGAAGTATGTAAACACTAGATAAACTCAGTATGAATGGCTACAGATTTTATCTGGTTACAGACACAGATACAGACACAACAGACACACACAAAAAGTTTCTTTTGACAGATTAAGATGCAGTTTAGAAAACAGAAATTTCCTTTAAAGACGTTAGAGTATTATTATTATTATTATTTTCTATCAGATTTATGTATAGTATATTCCATTTTGTTGGCTGAAAATTTTAAATGTTATAGATTGAACATATATCTATTTATTTATCATAAAACAATTTTGATTATAGGATTACATAGAGGGTGTTTATAATTAAAATAAATAATAAGTGTCCTATACTAATCCATAAGAGAAAAATTTGAAAATTAATCTGCTTTAAATGCTTCTTTTTAAGATTTTACTATTTTCATACATTGCTGACCAATAATGACATGAATAACACAGGCATATTTTAATTAATATATGTCAACATTTGTTACTGAAAATGTGAATGTGTTTTACAGCATTTCTATACTTTAAAATTTATGTAGTACTGGCATACATACAATGGTATATAACAGCTTTTGATTTAATTCCCAATAGAGAAGCATTTTCTAAAAAGCATATTTTTGATAATCCCAATTGCTACATCTTAAGTTGGTTTGAAAAAGAAACGCTTATATTTATAGAAGATAAGTTCGAATTAGTGAAATTCCAATTGAAAACAAACAAAGCATACATTAACACTCTCCCTCCTCCCTCCCCACGCATGGAACAATACATGATCCTTGAATTGTTAGCTGATTATAAATAAATAAATAAATAAAATAAATATATGTGTATATATTTGTTAAAATAAATAACTATTGTAAAAATAATTAATAATTAATTAATTAATATATTATTAAAAAATATTATAAAATTTGTTTGAGATTTTTTTAAAAATATTTTATTAACTTTAAAGATAAATACTATGTCAAATTATTAAACTATTTTATTTCAAATGAAAAAAAAAAAAAGTTTTTAATATTATAATTTAAATGAAAAAATTAAGAAAAAAAACTTTTTTATTTTCCATTTTTTTTTTTTTTCATATGTTTTATTTAAATTTTTAATTAATATTTTATGTCAACGCTGCTAATAGAAAATGTTGATAATTTGCTTTTAATTGTGCTATTTTATTCATAGGTAAAATAAATATTCTAGTAAATTATTAAAATATTTTACTTTAAATAAAAATCTGTTTATATTTTTTTCTTTATATTGTTTATAGTTTATTCTTTATAATTTAAATAAATGAATTTCTAGAGTGCATCATATTTTATTAATGCAGTTTTTTACTGAATAGCAAACGACTTTACTTTTCTCATATGATGGCATATCAAAACAATAATGCAATGAGATTCTCCGGATCTCACTCCTCTTGTTATTATAAAGTGTTTAAATGAATAAATTAGTCTGAGAACTATAGTGCAAATTTTAAAGATATGAAACACCGTAAAGTTTTAATAGTATATTTTATTATTTGCAGCGTTAAATTTAGAGTAAAAAGAAGGACAGTTGAAAAGAATAATAAAAGATTTATAAATTATAAACAATAAAGTACTTTTATTTATTTACTTATTTATTTATTTATTTATTTTTATTTGCTTTTTTTTTATTTTTGTAAATAATTGTGAATAGAACGAATACATCTGCCACAGTAACGTAGGCCCTTCAAAAGGGTTTCCATAAATGTTGAAAAACTTTCTTAAGATGTAAATGTTAATACTATCTGTTTTACTCTGGGTACATTAAACCAAATACAGGGTTTTTCTAAAGTCTGTTCGCACCCTTTTAACTGATGAACGGCCCAAGTATAAACTTAAAAGTAATGTCTAGATACAGTAAAGTGGCTATGCGCTACTAGATGTGACCGCATACAGCGCAACCTGATAAAAAAAAATGGCGATATTAGCATTCCTATCTCGAAAACGGTACAAGATAGTGAGAAAAAAATAGTTATAAAGTTGTAGAATATTATCGATTTATTTTGAAAAGGCACCTTGTAGACATGGTACATAAAAACTGAAGGCTTAAGATACGCCTTTGTTTGTGCGCGATGTCCCACATTGTCATGAGAAGGAGCGATCTTAGAAAGAAGTTAACGACTAGTTATTACAAAATACCTTGATTTTTTATGTTAACATTTCTCTCCGTCAACTGTAATGCACATCTGGACCCTTGTTTAAACTTTACGCAAAACACGTGTTACACGCAGATATTACCTATAAAAAAAATCTGAAATAGATCTGAAAATCTGGTCATATATATTCGCTTGGAAGAATAAAATTATATGAATATTTTTCATTACATTCGTTTTAACGAGCGGGGATCCTTTAAAAGTATTCGCTTTTTTATCTGTAATCTAAGTTCGGAAATATAAAGTACCAATAATAATTTCAGAACACAGCACGCTTCATACTTTTATCAAGAGAAAAGAAAGAAAAAAAAAAAAACTTTCAGCCTTTTTTTGATGGATTATAGTAACATGTGATAATATGCTATACCCCATTCCCCACCTCCAAATTACTTCTTTAGTATTTCCTGCTTGTTTTAAGCAGTCTATGTATCATGAAATAAAACAACAACACAAACTATGAAAGGCTCTGTCACTCACGTTGTTATAATCGGCTATGTGTAAAAACAGTGTTTTCATACTCTGTGGGTTTGTGATGAATGAGAAAAGCAAGCATAAAAGGGGGAAGAGGACGACAAAACTAGTGAGTGCAAAATTATGAATGAAGACTTCGGAGAAAATCTATTTTTAAGAACAATTGTTTCCTTTTCAAAGAAATGGAATTTGGGAAATTTCCTTTTTTTTTTTTTTTTTTTTTTTTGTAGTGTAATTTTTTAAGATTATGAAAGCTCCTGAAATATAGAAAATATTATTATAATTAGTCATTTAGTCATAGTTCATTACAATATGTTATATAATGTTAACAATTATCGTCAACATTTGTTTATTTATAACTGGGATTAATTGAATAATTGCAGGCGATTAAATTGCTGACTTTTTTTACATAAAAATAAAAAATACGAATTATTACTAGTTTTACAATCAAAATTGTAATCCAAGTAGAAAAGTAAATGTTTAAAATTATGAAACTCGACTATAATTGTCAAGGTGGAACGTGACGCGTCTTCATTAAAATTTCTATTGTAATTAAGTGTTATATTGCATAAACACTTAATTAGAAAAATATATTACTTTTATACACAAATATATTAATTTTTTTAATCAAAAATTAAATAAACCTTAAATAAATTAAATTTTAATAATTATCAGTGATTCTTTAATATATGTATAAAATAGATGCAAAATAAATACAGATTTATAAAGTAACCAAGATATATTTTTCTGCCCTTACACTGCCAATTAAAATATTAGATGTCAGAAATTATTGTATTATTGTATGTATTTCATAATTTTTTCTTCCCTTTATTTTTATTTTCTTTACTTTTAGTTCACGTAAAATTTTTGTAAAGAGTATATTTTTTCCGTAATTCATCTTGCCATTATAGGTTTTGTGCATTGGTGCTTTGACGCTCTCTTCATACTAACATATTTTTCCTAATAAATGGTCGTGCTTAACTAGTTTGACCCAAAACAACTTTTGCATGTTTTTTTTTTAAATTATTATTATTATTATTATTTATTTAGACTCACAGATTATTTAAAGTAGCGCAAAATAGTCATAGAACACTTAAACAATCGAGACGCCATTCACGTAAAAATTGTTGAAGAATTTTTACGTGAAGAATTGTAAAGAATGTTTACGTATTTAGACGTATTGTTACTTATTTTTACGTATAATACGTATAAAACTATTTTAATAACTTCGTCCTTTGCTTTTTATACAAATAATGTAAAACTTTAATTTTTGTTATTTTAACAGGTAGTTTTATTTTGTCTGATGAAGTGTTTCATGAATTTTGTGATATGATTTTCTTTGCATTTCATATAATTGATAATTCTAAGGATCCAATCATTTTTATATATATATAAAAAAAACTACAAAAAAGTAAAAATGCTTTTTTTTTTTTTTTTTTTTTTTTTGTATGAGACAAATACCTTTTAAATTCTTTTAAAGTTAATTAAAGGTTTTCGATAATTCTAGACTTTCTAAGTGTTTCATCAGTTTTGTGAACATTTGTATTTTGTTGTAAAATGTGTCCTTGTATCAAATGCACGATGCAAATGAAGGCTTAAGAAAAAGAAAGAAAGAAAAAGAACAATGAAATAATTAATATTTGCAAAGAGGATTAAAACTTTAAGTAATCCCATATTGCGAACTTCCTCTAAATTTGAGGCAAAGGGCATTAATAAATGAAATATTGGTTTTAAAATAGGTTATTCCAAACATATCATTTGTTCAGATTATGTTTCAATACGTGATGTGATATTTATGTACCATAGTCTTTTTACAAATCTTGTTTAACATTCTTTTTTTAATTTCTCAGATATTTTTTACATACTATTTAAAAAAGGTACCTATAAATTCAATCAGAAAAATCTTTGTAACTACTACTAATAATAATATCGAAATTTACTAGGAAGTTTATGTTCATAAAGGAAAAAAAAAGTAGATTTTCTTTTTGTGTGTGTGTGTGTGTGTTTAGTTGAAATACGTCTAGCATCCGAAATTAGCGCTGTTATTTAACTTCATTATAAATGTAATATAACCAAATTGATAGTTGTCTATCAAACTTAATGTAGATAACAGCTAAGTTATAAGATCAGAATGACATATTGGACTTCTTCTATATCCTTCTTTTCTTTTTGTGAACTTCAAAAAGTGCTATTAGTAGGGGAGACCCGTGTACCTAGGGCCACTTTTTTTCAATGCCCAAAAACAGAGCACTTGACCTGTTTAAAATTATCAAACTGACATGCACATATCTTTAGGACTAATTACTTCCAATTGGGATTAATATAAATGCTTAAAATAATAAATTCTGACAAATAGAAGGGTTTTAAAAAAAACTTCACTCGTGGCCCTAGGTACAACAACCTCATTGTACCTGGGGCCAGACCTCATTTTACCTAGGGCCATTCTCTCAAATTTAGATTTCACTTTGTAATGAATAGAAAATAAGCATATAAACATGTATTTTATAAAAGAAACAATATAAAGTAATATATTTATTTATCATATAATAATTATTATGTTGTTGCCTTAATTTAAAACACGGAATTTTTCTCTTTTTTTTTTCCTTGGGATATTCTAACAGAAAGATTTTTTTCTTCAATTTCTTTTTTTTTTTTTTTTTTTTTTTTTTGGAGTGTCTCTAGATTTCTAGATCTCTCTGGTTTTCGGTCACATCTTTTCTTTGATGTGGGAAGTTTTGCTTAAGTTCGTACCTGTTAAAGTATGGCACACGAAAAGATGTTAGATATTGAAAGTTTAGAAATTTCAACAGGACACGAAACAGAGACATCCAGTTCTATCATTGTTGGTTCACTTTCTTCCCGGATTTTTTTTTTTTTTTTTTTAATGCAAGAAATTACCAACGATTTATTTTCCATTAATTTTATTTCAAAACGAAAATATTTAATAGAAATATGGTATAAAATTCAGGTATTAATCTACATATAAGATTCAAAAAGAGCAATCTATACCAGCAAGTTTAAAAACAAACAATAATCTCCTAGCGTAATAAAATAAGAAAAAATGTATAATAAAAGAAAAGATATATTTAAAATAAAAATGCACGAAAAATGAAAATTATGCGTTATAACTTAAAACTTTAGGAAATTTCAAAATATTTTCATTAACGTAAATTAAGAGCTGTTCTTTCTTTATTATTTTTACCATTAAATATATTTTGATAGTGAGAAAATTCATTAAACTTCTCTTTAACCCATTAACGCCCAGTGTCCTCATTTGAGTACAGCTCATAAAATAGCACGTATATTTTTTGTGGATTCTTGGAATGATTTTTGCTTTTTAATGACAGTTTATAGAATCACTCTAAATCATCTCTCAAAGTTTTATATACCTGCTATTAATTTATAATTGCATAATTTGGATAGTTATTTTATGATTTTTCATTCATTGCATATTTTTTTTTTTTTTTTTTCGCAGATGTACCGACTTAAGTCAAGTTAAATAAATATATATATTATAATACTTTACTTTCGAGGTCTTTTCCAACGTATAATAGGAAGTTAATCTGTTATCTAGAAGTTTTTCTATCTAGAAGTTCTTTCATTAGAACACTACATGTTTTCAAATGAGGATAGGATTTAAATTTAAAACTATCAGAAGAATTGATTAATTTAATATATTTTAATGTCACTTGTCTATATTAATTTAGAATCAAAATATTCATCAAAATATATTTTGCAAAATTAATTCGGGAGTTACCGGGTTAAAATACCATGAAATTTTAAACACGTTGCATTTCAAAAGTGTCTTTCTATATCAGATACATAACACATTCATCGCGGCAACGTCGCGCGTTCATCCTAATAAACAAGTTAGTTATTTAATTAAGGTAGTAAATAATTAATTATAATACGCTAATTTAGTAAACAAGTAAATGTACACACAGAAACCATTTAGATAAAAGTTGTATGGAGGTCATGGGCACATCGAATAATCTTGGAAGACGAGATAACTCGTCCGTCGCGGCGAAAGTGTTGAAGAAACATGTCCAACACCACGAAAACAGAAGGAATGATACACTCTTCTGAAATGCGTTGTGTTTAAAAATTTTATGGTGTTTTCAATAAGTCTTCAGAGATATTTGTAATCTAAACTAGTTGTTGAAGCTTTCAGTTGATACATGATAATAATCACTACATTTCTAAAAATGTCTCTTTCTTATTATTTATATAATAAATAATAGAAAAATATCTATGATTTCACTCATTTTAATCAATATTCAGCCATATGCGTCTCTCTCTCTCTGTATATATATATATATATATCAACCTCTCAATCGCTGTCTCTTTGTTTTCTTTTCTTTTTAAACAAAAGGGGGGATTGTGATTATACTAGCCCCCTCAGCGTTAGCCGTTTTTCAGTATATCTGTTTAATGCTTCATAAAATTAATACTATGCACAGTATAAATATGAGAATTTGGTATTATACACTACAGTTATTTATTAATCTTATTTTCTCGAAAAAAGCTACATGTATTTCAAAATTTAGTCACACCAGCCTTTTATTTTGACTAAGCATGGCAGAAAAAGACGGGCTTAACACTTAAAGGGCTAAATAAGAAAAATCTCGAAAGTATTTATAATTGTACCTGAATTTCCTTTTATATGAATGTGTAAATAGTGCGTATATTTACAAAAAAAAATTTGTTTTAATCTGTGTAACTTTTTTTTTTATGCAAGATACGGAGATTTTAGAAAGACTTCAAATTAATTTACTATTTTAAATTAAAAATAATAATAATAATAAATTTTCAATAAAATTACATTGCATAGGTTAACGTTTACTAAAATCTCTGTTAAACTTTCTGAAAAAGTTGGAAAAAGTAGGCAAAATACTAAAGTGTTTTCCAATTATTAAATAAAATTGATTATTTCTAAGAGGATCTTCACAAATTGCTGTTTTTATTATAAATCAATGGATAATTGCGTATAAATACATAAAGGAGTATTAATGCTTCAAATACGTATACATAAATGAAGGTAAATACGACAGAAATATTGTAGTAAACTTTATTTTAAATTTCGTAACACAAAATATTTCGCAATGTTCCTTAAATAAAAAATTTTTAAATGAATAATTATTGGTTATTTCATTTAGCATAATTATTTATTAACTTGCAAAGAACACTACGATTTGTTAATAATGTCTTTATAAAAAATTAATTTTAGCTAATAACAGAAAACACCTTAGTATTTTTGCATATATCTTTCTGAATTTTCGCAATGTTTTACAGGGCATGTGAATTGGCCCTCAAATTGTCTCTCAAATAGTATATAAAAATAAAATAAAAAGAATTTTCATCGACACATTCTCACTTAAAACCCTTTACATACTCACTTAAAACCCTTTGCTCTTGTTTCATTAGAAATTTAATATACTTGTATTATAATTGCGGTATATTGTTTAGAAAGTGTTTTTTCAATTTATCTGAAAGGGACGTTAAATTTCGCCGAATACTCATTACATATAATAGAAAATATTGCTTTTTTTTTTTTAATTCTTAGAAAAATGCTTATAACTTTTTGTTTTAACATTTTTTTTTTTCTTTATTCAAATGAATCGGAAATTTTCAGAGAGTCTGTATAAAATTTGTATAACGGGTATGAATCACTCTTTCAAAAATTCAGGGTAATCGCAAATATTATTGTAGTTACTCAATTTGTTTTCAGCCTGCTAATTGTTGTCGTAATCAAATCTGAAGAGAAACACCTAAAAACGACTTTTTTCTTTTTTACATGTCCAGAGTTTAATAATATTTTACAGAGTGGACGCAATTTGTAAATTGGTTAAAACGTTTTTTTGTCAACCTTGTTAAACTTTAGAGGAGGAATATAGGTTCGTTTAACTTTAGAGCAGGTATACACAATAGGAAATAATTACAAGATTTTTTTTTTTTTTTGTCATTTTTTTCGATTTTTCAAAAAATATTAGTCAAAACAGCCTGGAACTTCACACATGCAAAGAACATTTAAAAAATCTTTGTTTCCACTATCGACTTATCCAAAGTGCAATTAGGGGACCAACCACAAATTGAAGAATTGCGAAAATACTTTGGATCACCTGTATCATAAAAAGCTACAAATGACTTGTAACTTTAATATGTTATTGAACATACTATGCACAATATTTGTATGTTTTGGTGCTGGAATTGCGCAATTATTTAGACGGATATATATATTTAGATGGATAGTGAAAATGTTTCTTGTTTTCATATATTCAATGTTTGAAAAGGTTTTCAATATATTTAGATGGATATATATATATATATATATATATATATATATATATACATATATATATATATATATACATTCAAAAATTGCTGTTTTTTTTTTTTTTTCCTGTTTTTGCTTATAACTAGAATGGATTTCCATAAAATTTCACAAAACTTTCAGAAAGGCAAAATATTAGAGAAACATTATTCTGAAACATAAAATTCACAAGTGTAATATTCGTTGAGATATGAGCCTTTTTAGTAAATATTATTCTATTGTGTATGCGCGAAAGATAGAAACTTTTTTATTGCATAGGCTAAAAGCTAGATATATTGAGCAACGTTTGCCAAAAACTCATTTGAATAGAGTAAAAACTGAGCGAATTGTCGGCAAAAGAACGAACTAGATTTTAGGTATTTTCCAGAGTTGAAATTTCATAAGAGGTTTTTTACATGTCGCGTATTTAACCCCTTCCTTCTCACTCCCGTGAAAATGACGCGGTGAGTTCTCTCTCCCTATTTCTCGTGCATGTGATGTTTCCGAGCTGGAGTGTTGGAAAGTAATGCACTAAAAGGATTTAAAAACAAACCATTTCTGATACCCATAAAATGTTTTATTTCTTATTTTGCACTCTAGATGGAAATAGCCCACTATTTAAAATATAACTGGAGATAGAGGTTTGTTTTAAACTGTCATCACCATTCAATTTTAAATATTTGTAGTACTTATTTCATATTCTTAGCTCAATTGGCCTTTGAATGCGCGTGGTCTTGTATTCTGTGGTAATTTATTTATTTATTTTTTAAATAATTGTGTACATGTAATCAGAATCTTTAAGTGACTCGAATTCTAATTTTAGTATAAATGCGTCTGAGAAGGATTCTGAAATAAGTGATCTTTTTGAAAGTTCGGATAGCGAATATAAGAACAGTATACGTATAGTGTTGTATTATACGTAAACTTCTTTTTATAAAATTCTGATTTAATGTTTAAAACACATATCTTTTATTTTTTCTTACTAATGTAAAACCAACATTCAGACATCAAAACCCTAATTTTTGTTTTTTCTACAAAATTAAAACTCCTTGATTTCAAGCTAAAAAAAAAAAAAAAAAAAATTCCAAAAATTAAAAATGAATACATATATTGTTCATACACTTTATTTTATAATAAAAAAATTACGCACTTTTTTTTACTTTTTTTTATTGCGAGATCGTGAAGGGGTTAATTTCAAGAACCAATTATTTCAACCGCATTATTAAAGTTTTTGTGTGTGTGTGTGTGTGAAAAAACTCTTATAGGCTTCTAACTTTAACATATTTTTATTTATTTAATAAAATTTGTGAATTCGTAAGGTGTTTTTCCCAAAAGAGAATTTTTGCAACATGATTGACATAATTATTGGATCTTCAAATTAAATACACTCCATGTGTAAAACCCCTTATGAAATTTCAACCCTGGAAAATACCTAAAATATAGGTCGTTTTTTTTTTTTTTTTTTTTTTTTTTTTTTCTTTTGCCAACAAATTTGCTTAATTTTTACTCTATTCGAATGAACTTTTGAGAAAAATTGCTCAATATAGTCTCCTTTCAATTTATGCAATAAAAGCTTTTTTATTTTTTGCGCATGCGCAGTAAAATAGAATTTGCTAAAAATGCTCTTATCTCAAAGAATATTACACGTGTGAATTTTATGTTTAAAAATAATGTTTCTCTATTGTTTTGACAATTTTTCAGCAAGTTTTGTAATTTTTTTTTTTTTTTTTTTTTTTTGGGGGGGGGGGGGGGGGAATTTGTTCTAGTTATAAGCAAAAAACTTGTCGAAAAAGTTAGTAATTTTTGAAAAAAAAAAAAAATGATATCTGCCTAAATAATTGCGCAATTCTCGTACCAAAACATACAACTATTGCACATAGTATGTGCAACAAAGTTAGAAATCATTTGTAGCTTTTTGTGATACAGGTGATCCAAAGTATTTTCGCTCTTTTCAATTTATGGTTGGTCCCCTAATTGCACTGCGGACTAAATCGATAGTGGAAAATATGAGTTTTTAAATGTTCTTTGCATGTGTGAAGTTTCAAGCTATTTCATTCAGTATTTTTTAGATAATCAAAAAAATGTAAAAAAAAAAAAAAAAAAACTAAGGTAAAGCTAGGAGAGGTCGTGCGGTAGGAGAGATTGCGCACATAGGTGATCAGCGGGAAAGAGTAGAGTGGCCGATTTCGATTTCAGGTGATTGTATAACATCAATAGTGAAGCGCCGACTTGAATGTGCATGTTGATTGCTTCAAGAGTATAAGATAAATCGTGGTTATTTTGTCTCCTTTTCAAAAATAAATATTTGAATTTTCATAACCCTTCCTAGGAATTTCAGTACAAAGGTAGTTACACAAAATATTTTTCATTTGAACAATTTCTCATAAGCTACTGTCCTAGACTAACGGTACGAGCACCACGATTTTCTCTAAAAGCGAATAATTATTTAATAAAAGATTGCGCAATCTCTCCTACCAAAATGAGAGAGTTTGCGCTTTTGCTATTTCGGAGAGATTGCGCATTTTCATGAAATTCTATACTAATAGAGATTTTTCAGCTTATTGGTAATGACACCACAATGTTGAATGTCTGGAACTGCACTAGGAAATAATTTCGACAAGTGACTGGACTAGTTCAATCTATTCGAGGTGTCGCATCTTTTTGGAGAATGTCCACAGAATCGGAAATTGAACATTATTCAGGAGTTCAACGATCGATAAAAGCCACATTTCTGGTGGGATTTACGTCTCGAATATTAATGTTAGCCTATGAGAAATTTATCGCAAAATATTTAAATGTTTTTATATATCTGTTTAGTTTTGCGATATTTTCAGGTATGATTTTCAAATTTTGTGCAATTGTCGGCTGCACAAATAGAAACGATAAACAGAAACTGGTTAAATGGAAGCGATAAAACTAAATATAAACAAAAAATATCAGCCTACTTAAACTTCTATTTAAGGACTAAAATTTTGAAATATTTATTCCACTTTTTCATATATGCTGTTTAAATAATTATGAAAAATTAATATACAAAATAACTTTCAGCATATCAATCTTAAAAACTTTAATAAATTTTATTTAATTTCCAACGTTTCGGTTAAATTCCTTCATTAACCTTCTTCAGGGAAGAAACAGGGTAGAACTTCAGGGTAGAACAATGACTAAAGTCATTGTTCATTTCGTCATTGTTCATTTAGTCATTTAGTCATTGTTCTACCCTTGAGGCCTTAGACCAAGAAATCGATTTTATTTATAATTTGGCTTTAAATTATGGTTATAAAATGAAGACTATAAATAAATTAATTTATAAAATTATGCCCCCTCCTCCCCCTTCTTCATCTTCTAATGATAATATCTCCTCTATTAATAAATTTAAGAAAAATCAATATTGGCCTGGTATTCATGAAGGAGTTTCTAAATTATTTAAACATAAAAAAGTTCATTTGGTTGCTAAAGCTCCTCTAAAATTAAATTCATTAATTTCTAAAAAAATTGATCCTCCTCCCTCCAAATTAAAATCTGGTGTTTATGAAATCCCATATAAAGTGGATAATAAAACTAACTACTATATAGGAATGACTAATAGACCTTTTTGTGACAGAATGAAAGAACATATTGCAGATTTAAAATATAACAGACCCAACACAGCTTTTTCACGAAATTATAATACTAATCCCATTGACCCCGATTTTGAAAATGCCAGAATAATTTACAATACGGACAATAGAAACCAAGCTCTTCTTTATGAATCATTCGAAATTATTAAAAGAAAAACAGAAATTTGTAACGATTCCTTATCCATAAACCCTCCATCAATTTGGCTTCATTTCTTGGGCTTAAATTAATTTATGGTTACCCTGCTTTTAGCTTAGTTCTGGCAACCCCGCAATATTGATACTTTTGATTCCATTTGCTTTAGTAGTTCCTTTTCTTGTAGTGTCATGTTTCAAGTTCATTTAAATGTTTTAGCATATTTTTTAAAATGTATATAGTATATTTTTATAACTTGTGTAATCATCTGTTAATTTTCCTAGAAGTTGTATTTGTGATATCATGGAATAACCTAAATTATCTATGTTTAAGTTTTTTAAACATTGTTTCTTCCCTGAAGAAGGTTAATGAAGGAATTTAACCGAAACGTTGGAAATTAAATAAAATTTATTAAAGTTTTAAGATTGATATGCTGAAAGTTATTTTGTATATTAATTTTTCATGACTAAAATTTCAATAAAATAAAATTAATTAATTAAACGTAAAGGATTTTAAAGTTGAAACGAAACAATTTCGAACCAAGTTAAATTTAGGCTTTATGTTTTGAACATTTTTCTGCAGAAAATTAAGAGAAAAAGAAAAGAAAAAAAAAAACTTTACGACGGGCGGATTATGGGTTTAAAAGTGGGCGGGACTAGCCATATATCATTTTACATATATGGTGTGCAACCCGTTTTTTAATTTGCTGGAAAATGCATTGCACACACGGTGTGCAATCCGTCTCGATTAGCTTCACTTCTGGTAGGTGGTTGTTGAAAACTTCACCAAGTGCAACGATTGTGGACAACGAGATATTCGGTCAGCAAACAAGAAACTATTCAAGGTGAAAAGGAAATGTATTATTCTTATGTTAAACGTGCCATTTTGTAACTTAATGTTATTTTGCAATCTTTATTTGGTCTTGTTGTTTTTTTCTGTTTCCTTAATATTCTTCTTTATATAAATTTTTGTAATTCTTTTTGAAAACAATATAAAAACTAATTCTTACATGTTAAACAATAATATTGTAGCTTATTATTTATAAGCTATTTTTCTTTTTTATGAGGTAATCCAACAATTCACAAATCGAATTTTTTTGGGGGGTTTCCCATCATAATATAAGCATGAGGAATTTAGGTTATCGTGATAATTTTCAACCTCGGTTTTTTGAAATTTTTACGCTATTTCAGGTGTGAGGAATCCGAAAATAACAAAATTGATATGGTGTCCGTCTGTAAGGTGTCTGTTAATGTTCCTGTACACGATATCTCAACAACAAATGACCACAGAGAGCTCGGACTAGTTTTAAAATACTACTTGTAACACTGGGAAGAAGCATTTTGATCTATACAACCTTTGTAACGTATACCTTCGTAACGAAGGTTTAACCTTCGTAACTTCCTTCGTATACAACGTAAGTATTTTAAAACTTCGTAAGTTATTCGAAATTTACGATTTCCCTAAAATGGAAGAATGGAGAGAAATTTTGCTTAAACGTGCATTAAAACGAATACTTTACTGTAAAAATGTCAGACAATCTTTGAAATATCGGTTATAATGCTAGCATGAACATAAATAACTATGAAAATTCAAATTTGAAAATTTCGTAAGTTATTTAAAATTTACGAATTTCTTCATGGCAGAATAGGGCAAAATTTGCATAAATGTCCATTTTGAAAAGTATTCTAATCGTAAAGATGTCAGACCAGACCACTTTTTAAGCACCATTTTGGCTACTAATAAGCTGGCCAAATGTCTCTGGGGAAAGCCTTTATTTCAAAGGCATTTTTCTAAGTTTTAAAAATTGTATAAAGTAAGTAAGTAATCAATAATATTTTATTTTCTGTCCTTATTTATTAGGAATGGAAAACTGCATCCGTATTTAGATAACTGTAACAATTTTTAACGCTGTTCTGTTATAAAGATACTCTGATTTGGTCAGCCTATACTAATAGGAACATTATTGACTATGAATTTTCTAATGTAAAAATTTCGTAAATTATTCGGAATTTACGATTTTCTTAACGTGGCAGAATAGGGCAAAATTTCGCATAAATGTCAATTTTTAGCGATATTTCCATCGTAAAGATGTCAGATCGCTTTTAAAATATCATTTATGATACTCGCTTGAACACCATGGACTACAAATATTCTAATTTGAAAATTTTGCAAGTTATTCGAAATCTGAACATAGTCGAATTCAGCAATATTTCATATAATTTTGCATTATGAGGATTGTTACATTGTAAATAGTATGGAAATGCATGAAAAGTAAACTACAAAACTGACCCAATAAAACAAATTAACAAATTAGAATAAGGTAAATTTATCTAACTGAACGGTATGTAGCTTATTAGGTGGGGCATTTCTTTTAGTCAGCGTATCGAGCGATCGTTCAAATTCATTTCTCTTAACATGAATACAGGGCCGCGATAGCTCAGTCGGTAGAGCGCCAGGCTCGTAATTGGAAGATTGCAGGTTCGGAACTCGAGCCAGCCAAAGACCGTCGTGTACCCTAATGGTGGCTGGTGCACATAAAATCTGTCATGAACGTAATGTCCTCCATGCTCCCATCAAATTTATACATCTGGGATTCACCGAAGTGGGGGAGTCATCCTTTCCGTGGAGGATCAAAATTATGATGACATGTCTCCGGACCACCTCTAGGGGTGAGTTCCAGGCCGTCGCAAATTGTCCATTGCTCAGCACTAGTTCGACGTAAAACCCAATCAACCAGCCAACCTTGACACGAATACATTACGCTCTGTATTAGAAATTTATTTGAACATATATGTGACGGGAAACTGAGCAAAGTCCACCTATGCCAACTAGATTTTTCCAAACAATTTTTTGGATGTGGAAAGTTTCTAGACTAGACTTTTCTTTAATTGATCTCTGCTATTAATACAATAGAAGACAGATGTAAAATTCTTAAAAATTAACTTCTGAAGATTCTTATCAATTCTTCACCATTATGACAGCTTACAGGCGACACACAGACTAGTGTTTTATCAAAAATATGATTATTATCAATAATTACGCAGACATTTGAAATCCACATTAACGAGGAAAAACTCTCTTTCAGCAAAAATGAAGGCCGCTGTTAAACATAAAATAACAGCTATACTACAAGCTGTGAAATGCTACACGAAATTTCGGTGATCGACTCTACATAGGAATTTAGGGTTCAGAAACAGTGAACTATATTTTATAACTTAATACTAGGATATATATATATACATATATATATATATTTATATATTATCTATGTTGTCAAAAATGACGTATATAACGCTACAAAGTACATCAATGGTAAAAGTAAATGTTTGAATTTGCAACGTTAATTTACTTAAAAAATTACCTGAATTTTCTCAATAATCTGAATAATATTTAGTATTTCCTATAAAGTCTTAATTATAACTTTAATAAAGTTACAAAATATCAGTGTCTATGGTTTTTGTTATGATTCGTTGAAAAGTTAGTAATTATGTATTCAGTTTTTTGAGTGCGTTTAGGCAAGCTACTGTAAAAGTCGGCGGAGTAAAAATGATCGATAAATTTAGACGGACAAATTTTGTATACAAAACCAAGTCCAAAAATTATCTACCGATCATCCAAATTATCCAAAAAAGTCTCACCGATAAGTAGTCTGTACTAACGACTGCATTGATGCTTGGGGGAAAAAAATGTTTATAACAATCAACATAAATCTAGTTAACAACGCAAATAAACTTATAAATATCTTGTTATAATCAACACTCGAATAAAGTATATAAATAAATAATAACATTTAGTGCAGAAAAACCATTTTTTCATGCCAAAAAGTTGTGATATATTAAAACGTATTTAATATATTTAATTTTCGTGTAATTGACGATGAAGAAATAAGATAAGGATATAAGCGTTTAATAAGAATATAACTTTGATGTATGTATTTAAAAAAAGAAAAGGCCTTATTAATTGCGATTAATAAGAGGGTAAAGAAGTATTCTGCCATAGATTCAAAGTCATAATTGACATAATATTTCGTGTGATTTTTTTTATTATTTCATAAGGTTAATTTCAGATTAATAGCAAAAGCAAACTAATTTTGCATCAGAGAAGAAAAAGGAGAGGTAATTCAGTTGATTATCATTAACATTTAACATGTGTGTTGGAAAAATTTCCTAATAAAGATTACTAAGGAAAGAAATGATGTTCTATAAATACTTAGAACTTTTTTTGTCATTTGAAAGGTTTAGATTTAGATTTGACAAGAAATCTAATAAATGGCTAGTCTAATATGAAAACGCATTTTAAAAAGTTTATTATAACAAAGACAATTCAGATTTTATAAGCGAATATATATATATATGTATATATATTTCTTTTTTTTTTTTTTAAGTTTTTTTTTTTTTTTTTTTTTTTTAATCAAAATGTACCACCTATGAGCTATAAATAAAACGTCTAAAATATGTTTTCGTTTTTAAATTTATGCATTTTGATTACTTTTAATCTAAAGGAGGATACTTTTTAATTTTTTTTTTCACTTCATTAAATTATTTTTCCAGAACATAAATATTATACATATAATATGAAAATGGATAATTAAAAGTTAAAATAAAAATAATCTTCTTCAAAATGTGCATCAACGTTAACTAAATTGTGTATTGTTAAAAATAATTGTTTAACATTTCACTAAAAATTAATTAATATAAAGAACTGGAAGTAGTTGTAAACATTAATTAAATTTTATGCTAGTAATTAGTGTTGTCAATTTTAGAGACTTTTTTATTCAATCACTATGTTTTAATTGTAACGTTTGCCTAATTACATTGAAGCTTAATCGTTTATTATGAATATCAAATATCACTCCTAAAAATTATTGGTGATTATTAGATAAAAATTTCCTTAAATTTGACAACACTGCTAATAATTACGAATTCAAAATTGTCCTTTCAAAAATTATTTTTTAATAATAATTTTTAATAAATTACTTGATTTTTCTAATCCTTATTTTAATAATATGATATTTATCAAAAGTTAAAAAAAGGTTTACAAGACATCTTTTTTTTTTTTTTTTTTTTTTTTTTTAATCTATAAAATGTTTACTTGACAAAGTGTTCTAAAATTTTAGAGATGTAAATAATTGTTTTCGTCGTCATATTTCCCAATAAATCTGAGTTATGACAAAAATTAGAAAACAAACAATGAATTCAGTAAAATAAAAAAAGCATTTTTGATTAACCAGTTTTAGAATACATAACAATAGTCGAGCTATATCTTTGGTTAAGAACATTAATTACAAATAATATTTGGAAGTAATCCACATTATGACATTAATATCATATGTAAAAATAGATATGACTATTTTTGTTCAATTTTGAATTGCGATAGATGTTAAACATTGACATTCTAAATATTCTCAAGTTAATCTACTTGCCATCTTGAGACATTTATAATTGTAAGGAAAAAGTCATTGTATACAACAAAAACTAATTCATAAAATTATTGAAAAATGTTCGGAAAAAGAAATGCTTTCTATAAGTTTTGCTTCTAATAATAATATTATAGTTTTAAAAAATTAAAGAACACGCTTTTAATGAAATGTGAACTATAAAAGCACAAAATATCTATCTTAGTATTAAAATGCAGGGTAAGAGAAAATCGTGTGAGTGACACACCATAATATTTACATACATTTAAATCTTTAATTAAAATAACTCAGAATTAAACAAAAACCATTTTTAAAAAATCTCCCCTGACTGGGATCGAACGCTGGACCTTTAGGTTTGTAGCGCGGCGCCTTACCTCAACGTCACATCGTTCACGTACAGTCGGTAACAAAAGTGTCCGAACACTAGCAAAAATTCCTATGTAAAAAAAGTACACTTCATACGGTTTTGTTAAATAAATCCTTATCGAATCATGTTCTTAGGCTGACTAAGAACAAGATTCGACAAGGATTTATTTAACAAAACCGTGTGAAGTGTACTTTTTTTACATAGGAATTTTTGCTAGTGTTCGGACACTTTTGTTACCGACTGTAAGGAAAGTATTTTTTTACAATATAAATTTTTTGTTTGCTCCCATAGCAGTTACAAACAAACATACATGCATACAAACATACATACATACAGGTGAAGCCAATAAAAGCGTGTTAAAAAGATAAGGAAAATTACCAAAATATATTATACAATTCTATCGTCTACAAATTTTTAGATAAGCGATTAAAATATTGCTCTTATGAAAAGAATCAATTACATTTACACTGAATATAAAATTTCGGGTTAAATCCTGATTTATTTTAAACAATAATAACTAATAAATAAAAATAGTAATAATAGGTATAATAATAATAGCTTAAACGCTTGAAAACGTTTTTTGCAAAACTATTTTTAGAGCAGTATCACATTACAAATAAAAGAGTGGTTTGTGGTATATATAACACATTCTTTTTTTTAAATAAAAGTTAATATTACTTCTAAATAAAATGCAAAATACGTTGCTAGTAGCAGGGTACATATGATAAAAGAACACGTTCGACTTCGGATCAAAATGATAAAATGATGAAGAGAAAAAATAAAAGTCTGAAAACACTCCCCCCCCCCCTTACATTTGCCATCAAAAAGTAACCGCAGTGATAAAGTTTGAACCACTTTACCATTCTAGCAGTATATGCCTCGCAGTAAATAATGAAACTACCATCTATAAAACTGCTGCTCACTCAAACTAGACCTATCACAACGGAAAGTAAAAGATGATGAATAACATAGTAAAAAGCAACACAAAAAGCAAACCTTTTTGTTACAGCTCTCCCATGAGTTTCCCGTATTCCTTAGTTCTGTTTTGAGTCACCTGGCCTGTCTAGAGGGTGATTCGTCAAGCCGCTGCAGACGAAAGAACTGGTTTAACATCCATTTCTGACAAGCTTGACACCTTTGAAGACAATTGAATAAATCCTTTCCGATTTGCTAAATCAAAAGCATTCCGTAATTTTATATCAGTTCTTACGATCCTTTGTTTTAAAATTGTTTTTTAATATTAAAAGAGTTTTTATGGTATTTTTAGTGTTTATGCATGAGAATGCAAGAGTTTTTATGGTATTTTTAGTGTTTATACATTCATAAAAACTACAAGAAGCAAGCACATTTATTGAAATTATGAAAAAAAAGTTGGTACTACATAAATAAGGTTTTTTCTATGTTTTGCAGAGCTGCCAACATCCTACTTAATAATCCGGAGGATCATTAGTACCCGCCTTTTTTTCACACCAGTCTTTCTTTTAGAGTACTTTTCTTCTTATTTCATCGTAAATACATTTAAAAAGAATTACTGTAAAAATTAAGTGGTGTGGGAACTGACGGAGGGAACTGACGATACTCCGGATTAGGTTGGCAACTATGATTCGCATAATGATATAATGTCTTCAGTGATAAAATTGTCACCAACAAGACATGTTTTAAACTATTCTAAAGGACAACTAAAGCCCATCCTTTTTTATAGAGAAATTTGTTGGCAGAATTACTCAACACCTAATGTAATTTTTTTTTATTATTATTCAGTTTCACATTAAAAATATTCACATCCGTTAAATGAGTACTCGTTTTCTAGAAATAGATTGCTTAAATTTTTAATATTTCATTTTTCAGGTAAAAAAAATACATTTATTTAACTTTTTCATATTTTCAAACTCAGAAATAAAATATGAAAGTTGAAAAATTATTTTCAAACCATTGTAAAAGTAAACATGTGCTTAGTTATAGTGAGACAGCTTTATTTTATTTAGTTTTATTTTATTATATTTTGTTTATGTATTATCTTTTGTACTTAATCGTTTTCAATGAACATTTAATTAATTAAGATTCGGCCGATTCTTATTTCAGTTACGCCATATCTTTTATTTATTAATGTTATTTTGCTATTTATTATATCAAAGTTTCACTGTAATAAACAATTCATTATTTTAAAAAAAATATCAGATTACAAACAACGAATTTCTCTTTTTTTCAGGATTTTATAAATTTTAGAAGAAATAATATTTCTCTAAAAAAAAAAAAAAAAAAATCCATATGTGTTTAATGACGCATGCGTAAATAATGAAAATAAAATGCAGAAAATCGTTACCTGAAATCTGGAATGCGCTTGATCACAATCCCTTATAAACCAAAATTATATGCTTCCTCATTGATGCATTCTTATGTTTTGAATTTTTAAACATGTGCATTGAAAAATAGTTAATAAATTGGAAAGTTAATCATATATATATATATATATATATATATATGTATTCAATGAACACATTCTGCACTTTAGTGACATAAACATGCATTAAATATACTTTTAATTTAGTAGTTGATTTTCAGAGATGAAAAAAATTAATGAAATGTATGTTCGAATTGACGAAAAAAAAAAAAAAAAAAACTACTTTCGAAATTACACACTTTACCTAATTATGTAGAGAAAGACTTCGTTGGTTTTCTTATAACTTCGCGGATATGAAGAAGAATTTAAACCATATAAAAGAGAAGATTTTGTACCGAATGCCCAACAGGGGCAAAAAAGAAAAAAAAAAAGGAGGAAGTAATGCTTGGGAGTACCCTGTAAAAAATATTACGTCATATTTGTGTAAATATAGCATATGATTATGAAGCTCTTTTTATTTATTTGTATTTTTTTATATGTCAACATAACGTACATTATTCATAAAAATAGAAAAACAACAACAACACCAACAACAACAAAAAAAAAAAAAAACATTCTTTTCTTTTTAATATTCAGAGTGTTCAAATTAATGCATTTAATTTTTTTGAAAACTTGGCATGCTACATAAGACATTTTTAAAAAAATTGCTTATTCTAATTCATCATTTGATTTCTCCTATTACATTAAGGTTTTTTTTTTTTTTTTTTTAAATAAATATTTTACCTTACAGAAAATTAAATTGTTTTCAGATTTGTTTGAATATATTACGAAAATAAATCTTTAAACTCTTGTTCTAATTTGGACAGGAAAATCATGTGACTGTTCAAAGTTAAGCATTTTAATTTTTAAAGAACGGTTTTAAAGGATAAAATAATTTAAAATTTTACACGCACTATATTTTAACGTGATAATATAGGGGACCTTATAATCTGATTCATAATAGATATAAAAGGGGTGAGAGGGAAGAAAAAATTATAATTGTTTCTTAAAACCAAAAAAGGATAGTGTAACATTATAAATTGATTTTTGCCAGTCCTCTCTTAGTTATAGTTTATGATGATTATCTTGATACCAAACTAAATTTAGGGCTCTTTCTTTCTCTTTCTTTACCTCTTTCCTTATGATATATACATTGTGTGTGTATGTTCCAGTATAACAATTTTATCTAAAACAAACTTTATAATTAATTTAGACATTTTCTAATAAAGACGTTCCCATAGATCAGAGCCATTCTAAGTCTATTTAAAATTAATAATATCTTTGTAAAATGTTACTTTAAATTTAGAAGCCAATTAAGAGATTTCAATCATTTATATACTTATATTAAAAAAAAAGCGAGCAGTATTGATCACAGTTTGTCACTGCATAACCATAGCTGCCAACAAATTTATTTTTTCCGGAGTATTTTTAGCCTCACCGTTGTTTCCTACCACTTATTTTTTAAGAGTAATTTTTTCTTGTTTTTTCAAAGTTATATATTAGAGAAAAAATTTGTATAAATAAAGTGGTGCGAAATAAAGGTAGGGCTAAAAATACTCCGGAATAAATTAAAATGTTGGCAGCTTTGCATCACTGTTATTATACTAAAGAAAAATACCAAAACGTTAGATATTAGCTAGTTATTTTACGGTATTTATTTTAAATATATAAAATAATTTTTAGTTCATACTTTACTGTATAGTCAAAAAGTGATGTAAATATACGTATATATCTATATATATATATATATTTAATTTGAAAGTGCTTTAGGTTTGATTTTTAAAAAACTTTACAAAATAATGCATCCTGTTTTAAAAATTTTAAGAATCAGTATTTCGGCGATATCTTAGAAGCAAATTACAACCTTAATAAGATTAAATATTGAAATTGATATTCAAAATAAATAAAAATGAAAACTAATTATAATTTTTATACATATGCATATACATATATTTCAAATTTATTGATAACATCCAACGTCTTTAGAGAATAAAATCCAGGAATTAATTCTTAATCTCGATTTATGACGAATAGAACTTTATTCATTTTTAGGCAGACTTATTTTTAATTACGGGCCCAGTTCGCGACAACGAATATAATAAATAAATAAGATAAATAAATCTTCAAGTATCATGTATAAATATATAATTTTTTTTCTTTTAGAATATCGTTATTTTGAATTTAAGACTTTTATTAAGAAGCCTATTTTTTTTTTTTTTTTTTTTAAACTTGAGAATGAAATTTTTCCTATTTTACACATTTGAAAAAGAAGCGAGAACATTAAAAAAAATTCTCTAACTGACATTTAAAATAATCTAGAATCATAATTGTGGCTCTAGTAAAAATAGTTCCATGTCATCCTTATAAATTCTAGTCCCCTCTGAAAGTGAATTCTAGAAACCCCTATTAGAATTCTAGAGCGTTTGCTTGTATTATAGAAGGGTCAAACTTGCTTAAAAAATTTCTACAAATAAATGCGAATACAAGAGGCGAGTTTTAGCAACTATAATCTCGGTTTATGACACAATTCTAGAAAATCAAGCAAGAATTTCTCGCAATGCAAAGGATTCATAATATTCATAATATAATATTGTTTCACCATATTGAAATATATAGACTAGAAATTCTGGATCATTTCGTCTATTCAGCTTATTAAGTGCCTTATACGTCTAGCTCGAAATCTATATTTTTAGTTTAGGGATTTATAAAATGACCACTTATACGTTCTAGATGAAGGTGGTATATGATTTTCCTATGCCTACTAAAAACGTATAAAAATACGACTTTTCAATGCCTTTTTTTTTTTTTTTTTTTTTTTTTTAGGAAGAATAAGATTTTTCATCCCTCCCCCTTCAAATACTTCCAAATAATTGTAACTTATTATTATCATTATTATCGATGATTGCTATGTGATTACTACCGTTATCGTATATTTACGACCGAAGAATTGATTTAAGACATTAACTTTACTAGCTTTTTGAAATTTGCTGTACATTTTTATAAAAATTTAACAAATGTTATTTTGGAATCTGAGTTAATTCTTGTGCTATTTTTATGCTCACACAGAGACATAATACTGTGACATTTAGCAATAAATACATATGCTTATACGTTATGAATTAAATCCTAGGTATTAAATGTATAAATATAGGATGCAGTTTTGTAACATATAGCAAAAAGCTAATATAATAAGCTGATTAACAATTATTCTTTTATTAAAATAATTATTCATTAAATGCTTTGATCTAATGTAAAATAAAATAAAGTTTTTATAATTAAATACATTCAGTATTTATTAGATTTTTATTAAATGTGTTTCATAAAATTAATTAATATGATGAGGTTATATTAGAAATACGTAATTTAATAAAAGAAATACAGAGGTTCAATTTTTTTCCGGCATATTTTTTCTCGAAATAATAATAATAATAAAATGTTGGAACAAAATCCAACCAAGTATAATTACTAATATCCCCACAATTTATTAAATATCCTTCACTAGTTTCCCTTTCTTTTGTGTTTATAAAATCTGAAATGATTTTTAAATCATCTATTAGTACAAAACTTTAAGCCTATTTTAATAACTATCATATTTTCAAAGACATTATATTCTACATATCAATTTAGATATATATTTTCACTTTGATGCTTTATTGTATTTTAGAACGATTTAGAAATGCTTAATTAAAGTTCCTTTTCTAAAATTTAAATGACTCTGACGACTTCAGTTGTTTGACGTTTCTTTCATCATCTTTTAACTTTTTTTTTTCTTTCTTTTTTCTTATGATGCACTAAAAAGTATCTTTCAGCTTTCGATGATTTTTAGTTTCATGATTTTTTCTTCTCATTTTACTTTCAATGATACTTTTCTTAATGTGATAATCTAGTTCATTTAAATAAATTTATTTATATTTCTGTTATTATTTTTGCAAGCAGTTTTTTACAAGTTACTCTTTGTTCTTTTTTTTTATTCTAAATTAATAATGGTATCTATTTTTTATCTTTTCCCTTTTACAGTAAAAGTCTGGGTACCTTAATAAATTTTAAATGATAGTCTGATAATTTATACGAAGTGACGACCAGGCATAGCAATTAATTTTTACTTTCCGAACACTATAGTGAGGAAAGTATTGTAATCATGTCAAAAATCCGAATTCGAGATTTTGATGTTTCTATACGTTTTGAGGTCCCCTGAGTCCGTTTTCACTATTTTTACGATGATGTATGTATGTGTGTGTGTATGTGTGTATGTGTGTATGTGTGTATGTCTGTGAGTGAACACGCTAGCGTCTAAACGCTTTGTTCGATTAACCTGAAAGTTGGTACGCATATTGTAAGTCACCATCGTACAAACCCTATAGATTTTGGTGAATCTAGCACTAATAGTTTTTTTACAGGGACACAAAGAAAAATTCTTTATCATTATGGCCTATGGGAGCAAAATCTTAAAAGTGCGATAGCATCTAAACGCCTTATTCAATTGAGCAAAAATTTTATACACATATTATAGATCACAAATACTCAATTTGTATAGATTTTGGAGAATCTAGCACTTATAGTTTTTTTACAGGGACACAAAGAAAAATTCTTTATCATTATGCCTATGGGGCCAAATTTTTAAAAATGTGATAGCGTCTAAACGCCTTATTAATCTGAGCAAAAAATTTGTACACATGTTATAGATCACAGTTGAACTAACTGTATAGATTTTGGTGAATCTAGCACTTACAGTTTTTTGACAGGGTCACAAAGAAAAATTCTTTATCATTATGGCCTATGGGACTAAATTTTAAAAAGTACGATAGCATCTAAACGCCTTATTGAATTCAGCTGAAAATTTATATGAGTATTATAAATCACTGTTGCACTAACTATAAGCATTTTGGTGAATCTAGCATTTATAGGTTTTTACAGGGACACAACGAAAATTTCTTTATCATTATGATCTATGGGCTCAAAGTTCAGTAGCGTTAAATAAAACAACGTGTAATAGATGGAGAAAAATACTCAAACACTCTATTATGGTTTTCTCTCTTTTGTTTGTTTAATAACTACTCTTTCTTTACTTTATCTACAAAACTGTTAATTACTCAATGTTCGGAAAGTCGAGTGGAGTCACTCCAGATTTTTTTTTCTTATTATCGTTTGCTGATAATAAGCTTGATTTAAGACGAAGCTATTTTTAATTTTTCAAACGTTTGATTCAGTAAAAATATTTTTTATATATGTTTCTTTTCTTACTTTCTTACTTTCTATTTTTTTTCTTTTTTTTTAAATAAATTCTAAATGACAATTAAAAAAATATTTCTCATCATATATAATAAAATCTTTTTGTAAAAAAAATAGAACCGACTCCAAAAAGTAACTACCATTCAAACAACTAAAAATGAAACAAAAATGGCAGAAAATGGAACTGTAAATTGCGCCTAAAAGTATAAAATAATTTCCTTCGCCAAACAACCTATAACACTACAATTAATGATAACTTTTGAAGTCGGCGCAAAATTAAATAAAATTTAATTAGTTTTTAAGGGTTTGCCTTTAGATCGGTAGCAACAAATGCTGTTGTCTCGAATGATCCATTTTCATGTTTCCTTTATTATTTTATCACTGTACACAATTGGTCCATTAGTAGCATCTACATAGAACAGTGAACGTTCTTCACAATGCGGTATTTATGTTTCTACGAAGTTAGAGTTTCCTTTGTAAATTTGGTATAACTTTGATAACTATCATCCTTGATGGCTTTTGAATTTGGCGATCAAAACGTAAGGCAAAAATATACACGAAAGATGTATATTTTCATAATATATATTGTACGATGTGTTGTTTCATATTCTTAATTACTCTCTTGATATACCTTATCAAAATATTCATGATATCCCAAAGAAATTAAATATGTTTGACAGATAATTTTGCGATTATTCTTTCACCAAGGACGTCAGATACCAGCATCTTCGCCAACTTATGCTGCTTACGAAATCTTATTTGTTTTCTTCAATCAAAGTAGTTTTCGGCTGCGTTTTGCAGGTAACAATGTGAGATGGGTATTTTGAATAGGATTTGATTTTTGTATTGAATGAAGGTATCAATTTTTATTTAATTTTGCGCCGACTTCAAAAGTTATCATTAATTGTAGTGTTATAGGTTGTTTGGCGAAGGAAATTATTTTATACTTTTAGGCGCAATTTACAGTTCCATTTTCTGCCATTTTTGTTTCATTTTTAGTTGTTTGAATGGTAGTTACTTTTTGGAGTCGGTTCTATTTTTTTTACAAAAAGATTTTATTTTTCTCTTTTCAGTGAAAACTTATTTATACAGCAGAGCATCAGAAGACGTTCGACGGAAGTTTCACAAATCACAACTTCCAAGAAAAGTGACATTACTCAAAAAATGGTTTATGTCACTGAAAAATACATGAAATGCACCCAATGTGAACAAAAAAGTTACATCTCCATCTAGAAAGTTATCCACTCGAGAGACAGTTGTGCCAGTTTTATTCTAGTCAAGTTTTATGTTGATTTTTCTCAAATGCAGCATTTTTAAGTTGTGTCACTTTTCTTGCCTTTATCGGATATGAGCAAAAAACTATGTATTGAACGAACATACGTTAAATTAAAAAGTCTTTACAAATGTAAAGAACGGATACGCTATATTCGCAACCGAAAATTCTGTTACGCGTATATATTGAACTTTACAGTGAATACGTGTCACCCGCTGCGCTGGAAATTGCGCAGCGTAAAGTTCAAACAAAGAGCAAAATATGCATTGCAGCTGACGGACAAAAGTTTCAACATCGATACTTACATACTGCTTTTACCAGTGTAGCTGCATGCGTTCAGCAGTTAGAGTGAGAACAGACTTTTGTGAGTATAATGTAATTTGTTTATATCTTAATGAAATCATAATGAAACCTTTTTCAGGCCAAGATCATTACGACAACAAAAGAAGTATTAAAATTAAATCATCTCTTATGAAGTTATAAGCTAACAAATTTCAACAACAACAACGAGAAACATGGTTTGTATTGAGAACCACTTTCTTTATGAAGTCGGTTTGAAACGTCTATGCGTTAATCGATGTGACCGCTTACAATAACCATACTTTGAATTTTACATAGCATAAATGTCACCCGCTACGCTACAACATATGCAATGTCGTTCAAGTGTGCACAAAATAGGAAATTGTGAAGAAACAAATGCACGTTTTAAGCGTTCTGTTTCTAGCATTAAAGTCTAAACTACCTTTGCGTACTACATCGATGATGCTCTGCAATTTTATATTATATTTTTTTCCCCTGTCTTGAAACGTTTCCGAGATAGGATCGTTAACTCCACTCTTTTCCACCAGGTGGCGCTTTAGGCGGTTGAATCGCGTAGCGCATGTCCACTTCACTATACCTACATATCACTTTTATGGCTATAGCTGCAGCTGTCCAGCAGTTAAAAGTGTCGGGACTGACTTTTTTGGTCACCCTGTATTTTCTTTTGATCGTAAAGATCTTACAGTGGGACCTATTTCAGACCAAGACCTTTTCAATAAAACAAAAAAAAAAGTATCAAAATCGGATCATCCGTTCAGCAGTTATGAGCTAACAAACAAAAACAAAAACAAAAAACATACGCTTTGAATTGAGAACCTTTCCTTTTTGAAGTCGGTTAATTAGAGTATCTCTTACGAAGTTATAAGCTTACAAACACCAACAACAACACATAGCTCGAATTAAGAACACCCTCCTTTCTGAAGTTAGTTGAAAACGACTTTGCGCTAATCGATGTGACCGTTTACAGTAACAGTACTTTGAACCACAGAGTATACGTGTCATCCGCTACGCTGCAAAGTGTGTAACGTAGTTCAAGTGTACACAGTGTAGGAAATTGCGAACAAACAACTGCACGTTTTAAGCGTTCTGTTTTTAGCAATAATGTCTAAAAACTGTCTTTTCGTAGTAAATCGATGATGTTCTACAACTTCGTAATTAACTTTATTCCCATCTTGAACCGTTTTTGTTCCGCTGTTTTTCACCAGATGGCGCTTTATTTTCTCTAGATTGTAAATATGTTATAATGGGACCCACTAGATGTTATAATGGGACCTTCTTCAGACCAAGATCTCTACAACAAAATAAAAAGTATCCAGTAACCGTATTTTGAACTATATAGCGTTTGTCTCACCAGCTACGCTACAATGTGAGCAATGTAGCTCAAGTGTGTATAGTGTAAGAAATTGCGAACAAAAAAATGCACGTTTTTAGCATTGTATTTTTAGCATCAATGTCAAAACTATATTTTCCAACTAAATCGATGATGCTCTGCAATTTTATAATTCACTTTTTCCCCCTGTCTTGAACCGTTTCCGAGATAGGAACGTTAGCATGAATGTCCAAACTATCTTTTTGTACTAAATCGGTGATACTCTTAAGCTTTGTAATTCACTTTTTCTTTAGACCGTTTTCGAGATAGGAACACTAACTCCGCTATTTTCCACCAGGTGGCGCTGCAAGCAGTTTAACCTTATACTGTATGGCCACTTTGCTATACTTACATACCATTTTTATCACTATAGCTGCAGCCATTTAGCAGTTAAAAGAGTTGGGACTGATTTTTTTGGGCACCCTGTATTTTCTTTAGATCGTAAATATATTACAATGGGACCTATTGCAGACCAACACCTTTTCAACAAAACAAAAAGTATCAAAATCGGAGCATCCGTTCAGAAGTTATGAGCTAACAAACATAAAAAAAACATACGGTTTGAATTGAGAACCTTCCTTCTTTTTTGAAGTCGGTTAAAAAGATTAAAATATCTTTAATCTGAATTTGTTTATTATGCGTGAACTGGTATTATAAACTGGAAAAAAAAAAAAAAAAAAAACTTTCTGTTAAAATCATACTTTTTCTTTCTTTCTTTCTTTCTTTCTTTTCTTCTTCGTCTTCTTTTTTTAAATAAATACATTTTTAATATATATTTAGGTATATGCGTATATTACTTTGACAAATGGCTTGTTTGAATTATCGTTTTCAAAATAATATATTTTATTGTACATAATAGGATGTAATTTCAAAAAGAAGAAAAATGAAAATATATTTGTACTTGAACGTATTAAAAACATATATTCAAGCACAAATGTGTTCGTATATGCTAGTAATAGATTTTATTTTAAAAAAAGTATTAGCTTCGTTCTCACGCGGTGAATTTAATTACATTTTATTGAAATATAATCATTTCAGCCAGTGAATTTATGACAATATGTAATTTTTTTAATGAAACAAAATACACTGTGAAAATAATAATACACCCCCCACCCCCTAATTTTGTATAATTATTATGTCGAATAAATAAATCAATTTCTGTTTTCAAGTACATTTTAAAAAGCGCATGTTTGTCAGTTATTTATATAAATTTTAAAATAATAATCGTTGAAAGGTACGCTTTTGTAGTTTCCAAATAATCAATCCGTTTTTGAAAATTTTGCTAATACAGGCTAAATTATTTATTCAAATTCATATAGTTTCAAAACATGTTTCTAAAAGTTATGTGCCCATTTTCCTTCCTAAATATATTACAAATCTCTAAAATCTCTCTGAGTCCAATGCTGACTCCTCATTTTTGAAATTAAATATCAAATCGAAAAGGTTATTATCTTATTAGATCAGCCGTTTAAAGCTAAACTGTACGAGACAGGCGATATTTTCGGTTAAGTGAATGCAGATAAATTTCATTTCGTTAATAATTGGAGTTACAAAACTTAATATATTTCTAAACAGCAGCATTAAATTTAAAATAAATACGCATGAGCTGTTTTGAAATATTTTTGTGCGATAAATTTAGCTAAAATTTATTTATATATAAGAACGAAAAAAAGAAGAGAGAGTTTTGTTAATTTTCAGTGAAACTTTTTAATATTTTCCTGCAGCAAATATCATTAACGATTCATTCTACGTGTAAATATAAAATTATATTTTCAATAAGTTAAGGCAATTGTTAAGGTAATCGCGTTAAAAGCTGTATATTGAAAATTCATTAATTTCTCGTAGTATTAAAATTGGTTCAGATATCATAAAAAGTATTTTGAATATTAAATTATAAATTATTTTCAAAATCTTTTTACTAAAATAAGGATTTGTAACCAGCATAACAATATTTCAACCTCAATGTTACATTAATTACAAACCTTTATTTTGTCAAAATAATGAGATAGTAATTCACAATTTAAAATTAAAGGAATTTTTCGTGATTTATGGACAAATTTTAATATTATATGAAATAAATAAATAAATAAAACATCAAGCTTTTAATGTGATTAAAAGCGAAATAAATGCCTTAACTTATTGTACAAGTTATGTTAGAACGAACTTTAAACGAATTATTGTTTAATACAATCAGCTATTTCGTCAATTAGTTAAATTATTAACGCAAATTATACTTTTGTAAGTATTAAACTTAATTGAATTATAATGTGTAGTACAAATGTGATTCGAGATTAATTAAATAAGTCATATTTATAAATTTCTAAATAAACCCGTGAGGGGAAAAAAGGGAAAAAATACAAACAATTGCCATCAATATTTTTTAATGTAATTGTGCATTTTACGAGGATATAGCCCCAAAACTTTATATAAATTGTGTTAAAAAATTCATAAAAGAAAAGTGATTGTGCTAAAGTTTCTTCTTTAATCTTTTTTTTTTTAAAACGTTTATTATTTATTTCCATGTTTTTATATGTATTTTGCGTTTATTTTCCGTTGAAAACAATATACATTCATATATTTAACTTTCCAAATATCAATATTTCAATTTATTTCCTTCCTTCTATGTGTCGTACTTACATGCACCTTAAAAATAAATACTTGCGAACAAGAACAAAAGTGCATACGGTTCGCATATGTTATAACCTTTTTCCAACGGTACATACCTGCTGCATTTTTTAACATGTCTTCATAATTACTCATTAAACAACATTTTGTTTTAAATTAGGAGAAGAAGAATACTCGAAGAAATAATTTTATGCGTTTTTATGTATTTTAAAGAAAAACCACCTAGGGTAAGTGCACCAGTGATTGACAGTTTTAGAGCAATCTCTGATGTTTGTAATATTCTAGTCATCAGAAAATATTTTTAGAAATCTTAAGTTAGTACATATGGCATGAAAGACATCCAGAACCACATATATGTTAAAATATATAAATTTGATAACAACGATTTATTTATTTTTATGAATTTTAATTTGACATCCACTCACTGTTCCAGTAATTGACAATGCCAGTTTTTCATTTTATCATTAATTGGCCCCTATGATCCAGTGTTTGACACTGCTAGTTATTCATTTTACCAGTTATTAGCACCCTATGCTCCAGTGTTTGACATAAAATGTTAAAATTCTTATATGTAAAATATATGATTTTATTATTTTTCTTATTTATTAGTTATTTCGGGATAGGTGTCAATTACTGGAGCATGCCAATCACTGAAGCACCTACCCTAATAGATTTTCTTTTATTTATTCCTCACCTAGTGTTTGCCTAGGTAGTATATTTTATTGACTAAAAATAACGAGTCTACAAAAGTATACTTTGTTTCAGATGTTCAGTGAAAAGTATCTCAAAAGCATCTTTATAGCTTTATTTCTAAAGAGGAAGCATTAAAAAGATTGTTTTTGCGTAGCCCTGTATATCGTCTAAACTTTGTTTATGCACCATATTATAGTCTAAAAAAAAAAATCCTCACAGCACTGACAATTTACGATGAACATTTTCCTTTATTTTTAATAATGAATCAGAACAACTTCACGCGGCCATGTAAACCAATCAATTACTCTAATCATACCTTATTTTACAGGAAAAAGGGTTTTGTGTATCACAAATTACGTGTTATTTTCGTTATGTTGTAAGTAGTATTAAAAACTATATTGGAATTCTTTAATATATTTATAAGTGATTTTGTTTTTTCCAAATTTTGAGAAGATATTTGAATTTTTTGGAAATGACGCGCAGACTTCCAGTAAATATCTGAAAGAAAGACTGGGCTGACTTAGAGCCCCTAAATAAAATAATAGGCCGGCGCATCACCGCCATTTTTTTGCCTCCGAAGAGGCCAGCATTCCCGCTTGCCGTCCTTATCGCTTTCATAATGGTTTTAAGAAATCTTGGTCTGAAGCTAATCCGGTCAAGATAAGAGCGATAAGCAACAATAATATTCCTAAAAACACATTTTTTTCACAGTACATTCTAAGGACGTCATTTTATTCTGAGGATATCCTATGGATGTACTGGGGTAAGATGTGTTGTTAGGGCGGTTTCTGTTTCTTCTACAAAATGTCGCCAAAACTCAAATACATAGTAACAGAAGGTCTGTGAACACTTTATATTCACTTCTTGAATGATTATAGCAGTTTATCGGTGAACAAACTTCCATATCACAGTTTACTTAGCTAAAATTATGAAATATAATAAAACAAGTTACTCTAAAGTAACGTAAGACGATACAAAAACTATGTTTATCGTTTGTTTATCAGAGAAACGCGCTGGGTACATGTGGCAACCCTAAGGCAACAAAATGGCTGATGCGCCAGCTCGTATATATAGGAGCCTTAGGCTGACTAGTACTTATAAAATTATCATACAAGGGGGGAATAAAATGTTATTTAAAAATTAAGACTCATTTTAAATAAAACAATGCTCTATTGAAGCACATAAATGTTTCAGAATGTTTCAAAGGTGCTTTGCTTGTAATTTAAGATACATGTAACTGTATTTAGATTAGGGTAATTGTTTCAGTAGTATACATTTTAAGGAATTTTTGTGTCTGTGTGTGCTATTTAATTTAAGAGGCGGGAACTATAACCAGTATTCGATAATTAATTCGTTCTGTAGATGATTAAGTGGTGAAAAGTACGAACTGAATCATTTTTATACTCTAAAAATTAATTTTGAAAAGCTTAAAATATTCCAGAAACGGACATTTTTGAATTTTTTTCAAGGAAGACGAAGGAAATGCGGATTGGTTGAAAATGGATATATAATTTACAAAAAGGGTTTTCTCTTTCATTAACACGTTGAAATAATTCAATTCCTGTTTCATTTCTCATTTAAAAAACTAGAGCAGTAGATTTAGAAGTATGGCTTGTAGCCATATCCTGATAGAACTTAACGCAGTGAAGAATGTTTAAAAAAAGAGGTGAAATTTATTCTTTAAAAATAGGTGTTAAAACATATTTCTGATAGTAATTAGAGTTAATTATGACTTTTTTTTTCTACTTTCCTTATTTTAAGTTTTCTGTTGTAAGAGAATCAAGTAATAACAATAAAACCTTTAGCAAAACTTTC